>OENT01000003.1:194412-384562 GCA_900239685.1 Rotaria macrura
TACGGCAAATGATGGATCAAATAGAAGAAAATGATGTTATAATGACAGAAATGTTTAGTATAAAATATAATATATTGTATAAAATCTATCTCAATAAAACTTTTGGGAATTCGGCAAAGATCAATGATTGATAGATGAAAACGATGTGTTAATAAATAAAAAGCATTATTATTAAATATACAATAAAATATTCAAAGCTAAATCAAGCACTTAAAAAATAATATTTAAATAATAAATTTCCTCGGCTGACATTGCCGATGTGAAATAAATAAAAACTACAGCCGAAGCTACTATTGTAATAGATCATCTCAAAATTGATATTAGTAATCTTACATACGTGATTGACAGAAGACAATTAATAACTAGCACTACTATACCACTTAGTGAACATACTCCTTGTAGCTATTAGTGCAAACAGATGCGTTATTAAATACATCCTTAACTTCTCCTCGTTCGAATATATACTTCGATAAAAACTTCTATGATTTGTTCATCTAATAGGAAATCTTCTTGTACACGAGTAGTTTAGTGACAACGAAGCTTTTTAAATTATAACATTATGCTTTGAAGAATATCACTAAAATCTATAAAACTACGTCGAAATGCGATCAGATTCAATAAGAACGTTTGCAAGCGATTAATAATTTACATTTTGAAACTGATGATTGTATGTTTGAATTGATTTTATGCCTTTGCTTCATATCATACAAAATCTGCACAGTTTTATGTATTACAAATAATCACAAATTGTTTTCATACTAAAATATTTCATTATTGAAAACATAGAATTTATGAATTTCAATGTGAATTGATTTTTCTCAATCATATTGGTACGGAAGGTTTTTACGACTGACTGTATTAAAACTACGTTGTTCAAGCTTACCGACAATCGATAGATTATGAATAATACTATCTACATTGATTTAGAATGTTCGACTGAGATTAACTACTGTTATGATGAAAGAGATTTCAATACTTTTATGGTATCCATTGATATTCATGTTGTCTTTTTTAATAAACTATCTGCATGCAAACACCACGATTTTGTCTTACCTAATGATTTTCATGTTGCTAGAAAATATTGTAAAGGTATACTCATTGGTACATTCTATTGATAGTTTGTGTTGTATATGATGAATACTGACTTCATCAACTCGCATGATTTAATCGTTTCGAATAGTTAAAAATTGCAACATCCTGTTCTTCGATCCTAAGATCTTAGTTAAGATGAAAAGCTGAATATTTTCATTGATATGATATAGGAATCGAGCTGAGATATCTCGTTGATATTTGAACGGAAACAGGAACCAAGATTGAAAAAATTGTTAGGATCTCTCATGAATAAATACAGTCAATTACATTAGAATATATCAATCAAACTGATTATTGAAGTCATTAAGGTTGACTGAATTTCATTCGGAACTACATTGGGTTACCTTCATTCATTAAATAAATAAATAAACGTAATACAAAATAAATGAAGAAGAAAAAAAATGAATTAAATCAATATTACTATCAACATTGATGAAATACGGTTCAAACACAAGAACACGATTGGTACAGATAGTTTAGGTACATACTTTTACTTTTCTGATAATTAGATGTCAATCAAGATGAAAAAATAGATAGACGATTGTTAAATTACAAGCGCAATGAAAAATTACTTCAACGGAAGTCACAGACCGAATTGAAGGTTTATGTTTTTGAATCAGGAAGTCTCAAAATATGTCATATATTGATATGAAAGAAGTCACGACGTCACTAAAGTAATAAAATGGAACAATTAGATTCTATCGAAACCTTTATTTGATTTTGATTACGCATATAGTAATGTGTCAGAACTGTTTGCAACAAATCGATGATGACAATAAATCGAAATCTGTCTGACAAAAGACAAAAACAATTCTATTCATCATCATCATCATCTTTATTTAGTGATAATGAAGCTAAAAAAATAATTTAAGTAATGATACTTTTTCTGTTGATAGCGTATAACAACAACAATTTATACTGTCGAATTATTCCTAAAAGGTAATAAGTCTTTAAATAGAACATTTAATCTTGACTTGATTTTTATCTCAGTACAATATTCTCGGCTTCAATCATCATTAGTTCATAGTGAAATCAATAAAACGACAAAAACAACTGTCATCATATATTCTATACCAAAGCCAAAAACAAACAAAAAATATTATTTTCTGTCAACTCCTTATACGTGTATTTATAATTATTATTCAATTGACTTTCGAAAGGTCAGTAACAATTTGAGTGTAATCATAAAATGAACTACAGTTCAATGGTGTTTTCGACGAAGACATTGCTTCATGAATCCATTCATAATAGGCTGATACACGTGTATAAACTCCACCACTATTAGCACGACTACAACCATCACCAAACGATACAATACCGATAATATACCATCGATTATTGTTGTAAAACATTAATGGCCCACCAGAATCACCGCGACCTATTCGATGTAGACAAAAAGAAAAACAATACAATTATGATCGACCGAAGTCATCTTACAAGCATCTTTTTTTCCATCCGACCAACCAGCACACAATTGATAATCATTTGACTCAATCGATGGACAAAGTGATGGTGGAAGGGTTTGCAAATCAGCATGCATCAATATATTAAGACTTGAGCTATATTCCGCATTAGAACCCCACCCAGCAACCCACACTCTAGTTCCATTATCAATAGATTGTTCGTTCGTTGCTAAACAAATCGTGTCAACAAGTGAACTACGTACGATTGGCTCTTTTAATTTTAGAACGGCAATATCATGTAAAAGCGTGTTGTGATTAAAACCGGGATGAATACAAGCATGTTCAAGTGTATATGTACGTGATTGATGTTGCTTTGTTTGTTCATCTCTGTTTATATGTCGACTGGTAATCATATCTTGTTCAATATCGATAACATCAAATGATACACGATAGGTATCTTTTAATGATGATTGATAGCGATTAGGTAAACGCATTGTATCAAATGTTGGCAATTGATTACTAAGGCAATGTGCTGCAGTTAACAGATAACGATTAGCAATTAGTGTTGCAGCACATTTTTGTGTTATATTTATCCAACGATTTGTATCGTCGCGAAAATAAACACCGACTACAGCCATCCACGGCCATTGCCCTCGATATGAACGATCACCATTGACAATACGTGCTTGTCGTCGACTAACAGGTAAACCACATTCTGTACATTCACCAGTATCACTTTTTGTTGTATTTGAAGTGCAGCAATCAAAACGATCTCGAGTTAATATACATGAACGACCGCGTTCACAAACTGATGGCATCAATTCGCATTCATTGATTTTTGAACATTGACCATTTCCATACATCAAATGACCAGGCAAACACTAGAGTAACAAAAAACATGTTTCATTTTTATGATAGGTTTTTCTTGTTGACATATTTCTTTACTTGACAAATGTAACCGCTCGATGAAGAAACAACACATTCACTATGTGGACCACATAAATCATTTCGTTCGGTACAAATATTCTTCGGCACACAATGTTCATCATTTGATTGACCGATTAAACATTGACAAAAATAACGACCCGGTAGATTAATACAAGTACTTGTACTTGTATTGCATGGTGTATAAATGTCACATTCATTTATGTCAATACAAGAATCATTATGGTTATCACGAGTAAAACCTGGTCTACAACGACATACATAACTACCCATAGTATTGACACATTGCATATTGACACCAATACATGTGTGAAATCCCGCACCATTAAGACATTCATTTCGATCTATACATGTACACGATGAGTCCGATAGACTTCGTTCATATCCTAACGGACAATTACATGATGAAAAACGAATGATAGAATTTGAAGTAAGCATTAAAAGAAAAATAGCTATGAAAAATAGTACTAAAACAATAGTGATGATAAATATACACCGATAGCGATATCGAAAAAAACATGTTTCTGATTTTTTATCTTCTGTTGAATTTCTTGTCGTATTTGTTGTCTGATTAGGTAATGAAACACTTGTTCTTATTGATGTCGTTGCTGTTTGACCAGTAGTCGTTGATGATCGAGTCGTACTACAAGATTGACGGCGTAAAACATTAAGTGCATAGAATTGATAGAAAAGTAATGAATGTGGATGTGGATGTGAAGATGAAGATATTGAGTTAGAGCGTGCTTTGAATGGAAGACCAAACAGTGAACGTCTAAAAATATCTAAATCGATCAACATCGACATAAACTACAACTATTTAAGTGTTTTCTATTTTCATGAGGCCTTAAAATCAATATTGAATGACTCGTTGAATAGCAAATTAATGAAAAAGAGAAATGAATCGTCAAATTTTTCACACGGAGAGTAGTTGTAATTGTTTATTCATATGAGTTTTGCACGCACAGAGAGACGATTTGGAATACTTTTCTCGTCAGAATATCGTTAAAATAGTTGATCTTTTGCAACTAGATATAACGAATATTTCTCCTAGAAAATCAAAAGATATTGGTAAAAACAAAATTGGCGTGAGTCAACCAAAAATTTAGGAAACCGGAAGAAGAAGACGATATTTTTTCAGAGAAAAACTACAGAAATTTTTCGGCTTCGATGGAAAAAACATAACTTTTTTTCTGATTAAGGAAGCATCATGTCCATACCAAACGTACATCCCCTTCCGTTGAAATCATCTTTAGTTACAAGATTTGGATAGAAATATGTCAAGATATTGAAATTTCATTTTAATCAGAGGATTTTTTCTTTACATTATTCTACACGAGCTGTTAATTCAGGAAGTATCAGTTGAGAACGGATGAAACAGTGTTTAATTAAATTTTTCAGCTTGAGCAACGGAAAACGATAGCACGATTATGAGTATTATGTGCGGAAAAATAACAATTCATTCAGTATACATCCTAATACGTGTTCGAGCAATATTAAGTTTTGTTTTCTAGTCTTAAGTATCGATTTATAGAGTGTGCATATACTTTTTTTTCTTTCTTCGGTAGTTTCCTAGTCGTATATTACAGACATTATGTTAGTAAGTTTATCGTAAATCAACTTTAATACAATGTGACAGCAGTTTTGCAAAGATAATCCAGCGCATCGAATGAAAATTAATTTAAGACGAGGGCAGCCACTTTTATGGGCTCTCTAGCGTATATATCTTTTAAATGCGTCATTCTATCAGTACTAGAACGTACTATTATAGAACAAAAATCTCTAGTGACATAGAATGATAGATGGAATGTAGCTAGTAGCAGAAACTGCTAATCCAATTAGGATATACTATTTAGTTCTAATCAACTTTATATCTTCTTGAAGTCATAAAGCCATTGTCAGTCGATTGCATTTCAGCATTATTCTTTCGATTCGACAATCATGTTATTAACATGAGAGCAGCTACAATTGTAACATTTTATACAGTGTGAATAGTATCGAAATAAATATCTTAGAATCGTACATGTATCCATTAATTTTATTCGATTCTTTCTCAGCCAATTCTTTACGTACAGTTCGCGCGTTCTACTGTAAGACTATAGACGCGATCTGAAAGTATCTATCTAGCTTAAAAATCGAATAACATAAGCTTCAATGAAAATGTTCACAATTTTGAATAGTGATGAGAAAAGAACTAAGATGAAACAAGAAAAATGACTAATCTTTAGTGCTGATGAATACATCGTTCTTTATATGCTCGCCATTATTTTCAAGGCATTCGGGAATACAGGAAAAAAAGGAACATGTTTTTATCCTTTTCATTATCTCTTCATTATTCACGATCTGTCAAACAACAAAGCAATTTTCTTGATCTACGGAGAGAAAGACTGACATTGTTCGACCGAGGTTTTTGATCATTGTTGTTTCTGTTGACACTTTCCAAACCACTTTTCTACTCAAGAATTATTTCATTGCTGTAGCTTTTCTTTTCTTATTCTCAGGTAATAATTGAGCAGCAAATGAAACAGATGTTCAATAAAAATAACGACGATTAAGATAGAAAAAATGACAACAATCATAAATATACGGTGAGAAACAATGTACTTAGAACAAAGAAATCAAGATGATTCATGTTCTAAGAACTGTCATTAAATATCTACCTGATAGTATTTGTCGATGCATTTGTTATTGGTACCAATGTATTAGTACTGGCATCAAATAACGATGGATCATCAACAATAATTTCACGTGCACTAATGGCATTATTGACGACCTGAGATAAATCCACTACTGTATTCATCCATCCAACATACGTCAGTGTCGTGCTTGTAACAATGAATACTGTTCATTTAAGTCAAACGGTGTGATGACAGTAGCCGAAGATAAATATCAACTCCGACAAACGCGTACAATCTCTAAGCTATCACACTGTTAAGACGGACGCAAAAAGGCGACGATCGATGTCCGTGGCGACTATAGTATTATGTATATGTTTGCACACCGCAATGACAGAGCTTGCAATAAAAATATTACATAAAGAGAAAAAAAAATCTGAAGCTTCCTTTTCTAAATAGATAAACTTCATGCAGCTCTTCTAATGCTTCCTTTGCTTTATTTGTGAGAAAGAAAGAAAAGAAGATCATATACATTCAAGTTAGGTAAAATTGAATTATACATTTTGTGCCCAGATTCTCATACGTGAAAATTAAGTTAGCTAACATAAGTAGACATTGCCTCTAGCCTTTTGGCTGTCTATTTTTATGATACAAGAAAAGAAAGATTTCGTCGTGCAATTAGGACAACAGAATATAAGCTAGTGTCACATTCCATCAAAGTGATTGTAGGATGTTTCAATTTGTGTATATCTGTATGTTACGTTTAATAAAAAAAGAAAAAGAAAGATAGGAAGAGAAAGAAAGAGAAAGAGAGCGAAAAAAAGGGAAACACAGAGTAAGAAAAATGTATCCAGGCAAATAGACATTGATACCGTAGTAAAGGCAGATTCGCTGTCAATTTTATGTCAACAAAATAGTGTTCAAATATTCCGGAAACTGTATGCTTTCTTTATCATTATGCGAAGAATCTTGAAATGCAACGATAGCAATTGTTCTATCAAAAATCATCACGACAGAAGAGTTTCTATGTATATATATATATATATATATGAATGTATACATGTTTGCCTGTGTTTGTGCGTGCGTGTCTGTGAAGGCTATTCAATGTATCATTTGACCGGATATTCAATGACATCGTTCATTATATTTGCGTGAGGATAGATGGGCGGCAAGAATGTTATTGTGCGACAAGCCACATCCGTACTCTCTCTCTGCATGTCTCCCTCACTCTTTTGCCATTGAGTTACTGATTTTCATCGTATGATGTGTCTGAAAACGTTCAAACCAAAAAGTTATTGTTCATATTACTATTCATTATTAACGACTCGTCTTTCCTTTTATGTTGAATATCGTAAAAAGCCCTTTTTCTCTTCTTTTACTTCATGATTTAGTTGTCTTTTTTTATTCTACTGAGTTGAAAAAAAAAGTTTCTTCATTTGAACGTCTACATTGATCATTGTGCTTTATCATCGTAGATGGAATCATTTTTTCGTCGGATGTCATCAATTGTTAGAAGAAATAGCAATAAATCTTCTGATGCAGATGAACAAGATGAAGAAGATAATGAACAACAAGAACACTTTCGACGAATGCGTGATCGTCGACTTTCAGCACCCGATATTCGTCGACGTACGATTCCAGTTGACAGAACTCCGACGAAATCCGATCAAAAAAATACACTACTTTTTGAACGAGGCGCTTCTTCGAAAAAGGCAAAGCCAGCTAGTTCTTCTATTCTTACTCGCAAACAGTATAGACCTGCCGGTAAGTTAATTTCTATTTAGTATTTTTTTTTAAACAAACCAGAATTTCATCATGAATAATAATTAAATATGTTAAGAAAAAAATGCATGTCTTTATATAGTAGATCTTAAACGATAGAATGACCGCACAATTCTTTCTTTTTACCATTCACATTATTCTTTGTCTAAAATATGACTTTTTTGTTTAAGTCGTTGATCCTAAGCATTCATATGAAACTATCTTTCTGGTGGTATTAGAACATTTCTTGAGAAATGACTCGAATAATAATTTTCAAATTCTTTATTTACTTTGTTTTTTTTTCCATGAATTGACTAAATTCTCCTACTAGATCTCTCTCTCTCTCTCTTCCCTTTTAAATACAATGCGGGAACTTTCCTTTGTGGTTTTCTTTTTATTCGAGTGAAGAAATATTTCTGATGAAAATTCTACTCGATGTCAGGTATTGTTACTACGATTGCATAGGATACTTCAAAGATTTTGTATGCTTTCTTAAAGATCACTCGAATTCGTCAGAAAGATAATTCTGTAAAATACATAAAAATAATTGTTCAAATAAAGAATTGAAAAAATAATCATTTCAAGCAATCAATGTTAATTGTGAACTTTATTTTGAAAAGAATAATAGTGCATTTCATCTGTTCAATGGGAACATTCTGCATACACTTTTAGAGCGTCAAACTTGTGAAGATTCTATAGAGCATAAAAGAGATTTCATCTTTTTTGTTAATCATAAAGTGCATCTTTATTTCCTTGTTTTCAAGAATGAAACTCTTTTATTATTTACAATTGAATATATGATACTTCAGCGCTTTCGGTCTTTTTCTTCAAGTAAACAAATGATATTCGCAAACTTTCATGAATTCACCGAAAAACAAAAAGAAATATAGTGTTCATATACCTCAAACATTAGTTCATTAAGCATGCTATATTAATGTTGGAATGAAACAATGAGGATGACAAGTAAAAAACCAGTTTTTAGTAATCAAAAGAATCATATCGTTATAACAAATATTAATCTTTGTAGAGAAAAAAAGAACGGCTACATGTTTTCTTTTCTTTTTTTCCTTTACTCATTCAATGTTGTCGTCGTGTATTTTTAAGAAAGGAGTTATCGTGCAAGCGTTTCCATTACTTCCTATAATATAAACAAAGAAAACACTGAACCAAGCTTTTCTTCTATTCTTGATAGTTTCTGGCAACTATGACATAACAAATATATTTATAGTAAATTTTGACATGTTTCATTTCCGTAGATCTTTTTGAATTATGGTTGTTGTATGAAAACTTCTTGTTTAAAATATAATAGTGTGCACACAATTTAATTAGACTCGTCGAATTGTAATACAACATCGTTTTCCAGATTGTAACCCTATGGATTTAATCGCCGAAAAAAACAGAAATAAAGACGTATTTACTTGTTCTTTTTGTTCCGTCCAAGATAATGTCACGTAAATTAGTTATTCACTCCTTTTTTCCTATTCTATAATAGTTTCTTCTTTTGTCAACCCGCACACATAAATATATGTCATTGTCTTACTCACTTAGTTGATTTCCGTACTTCTTTTTAAATGTCTAGATGAAGAATTCATATAGGTTCTTGATGACATTATGCATACGAGTAGATGTTCATTAATACTAATCTTAACTTACGAACACACACACAAACAGAGATCTAGTACGTGCCTTAAGTCATACTTTTTTTTCTTAGTTTTTCTTAATTTTCTTTTTCTTTTGCGCTGCTTCCAACCGGAAGTCGAATGGTTAAAAGGGTGTGTTCATTTCTGAATAATGTTACAGGATTGGATTAATCTACAAGAAATAACATAGACACTCGTTTGTTGCTATCATAATGATCTTCAATCATATTGTTTGTCTTTCTAATCGTTGTTTACAGATTGAAATAATGTTATCAAACCTACGGAATAATAGATGAAAACAACAATAATGAAACATATCGCGAAAATAAAAGACGAAAAAGCTATGTACGCATACACAATCCATTATTTTTCTTGCTCAAAACGTGGTTGCTCAATCACCTACACTCATCACAAGTATTCACTATGTCTCCTATATGATTACTTCTGTTATTGTTCCACTGGGACACACACACACACACACACACAAACTCACACAAACATACAGACAGACAGACAGACACACGGAGAAAAAGAAGAGAATAGAAAAGAGTAGTGAAAAAGAAAAAACAGAAAGAAAAATGAAGTACGATAAGACCATACACAAGAGGAAACGCGAAAGTAATCATCATTTTTTTTTATTAGTCGTTGTCTCAGTCTTACACCTGCGTGACTAAATTTATTGGATAAACATTCCTATTTCAGTTGTAATTTTCCAATATTAGATTGTATTGTACTTAACTGTCATATGATTATTTCTATTAATAATGATTACTCTTGAAGAACGAGTATAAAACTACGCATAAAAGTTGGTTTGTTTTTCATTTGACGAGAGAAATATCTATGGCTAAACTCGGTACGTTTCTTCGTCGTTTATTTACTTCAACTTCTTCTGATATTCCATGTACGACATCATCAGCGTCAAGATTAGAATCTCGTAAAAGTATACAAATCATGGCGCCATCATCATCATCATCGAAATCAAAAATAGGGCAAGAACCACCAACGGTAACTCAGTCATGCTCAGCATCACCTCGAACATCACCATGTATTGCAATAAAACAACTAGATATTAATGCAGAAAGTAAAAATGAAGTCTCTAATCCAAACTTTCTTTCATCAGATGTCAATAAAATGCATACACGTCGGGTTAGTGCTCCTCTTATTATTCATACGTCATCTTGTCATCATCCTCAAACTTCATCGACCATAGTAAATGAGAGTACCGAAGAAGCGCTGGTGTTATCGTTGCAACGTCTTTCTGTGCCGTCTTCAACGCCAAGTATTGGTCGTTCTAACAGTCGCATGAGTAGTTTAGGTATTGATGGTGGTGGTTCAACAAGTCTTTTATCAAGTCCTGATACTCGTTCAGCGTCTTTCAATCTACCACTCTCACCTAGTTCATTCAGCAACAATTTAGTAAACAATACTTTTACAACCTCGGGTAGGTAGAGATAGTTCTTTCGTTCCATACATAAAAATTGGCACATTCACTTGCTCTGCGTAATCTAGGGGTATATAGAGATCTATTTATATATAAATAGATGTTTTGTTGATTTTTTTGCTCTTTCTTTTTTATTCTCGAGATTTCTGTTTTGTCTATAATATCAATCAAACAAAGACTCTTCTTGCTAGAAAGAAAAAAGAAAGAAAGACAGAAGTAGATGACAGAACAAATGCCAATCACTTTTAGTCAAGCAGAATCAAAATAGATCGTTTGCTTTGTTAACTCAGATCTGCTTGTTATTTTTTATGTGCACTGTATAATCGATCTAGCAATCTAATTCATTAACAAAGATAGATATTCGTATGATGTCAATTGAAATCAATTGAATCGCGTCTCTGATGTATATAGTTTTTAATGTTTTAGATGGATTCTACGTTGCTCCTCCTATGTTATACTAGGATTGGGAGGGACAACAATAATGATAATATGAGAACTTAGTTTTATTAATAACTGTCACATATAACAATCAAACTAGTTTGGAAAGGACGCAATTTGAAATATTAGGAATGAGTAGATTTAGAAGCTCTAAGAAGAAAGGTAAAATAAGATGGAGATAAAGAAACAAAAAGAGCAGTAGTACTAAGGAAAGAAAAAAGAAAGCAAAAGCATCTCGTGATTGTGACTTCTTCAAATTCGCTTCATTTGAAAGAAATGAGCAATTTGAAAATACAAGGCGATCTGATTATGTGTATGCTTTCGATTTCCGGTGTCGACATGCTGCATGTTCATTAGTTGAGCGTGCCTCTTGGGATTGTGTTAAAAGGGTTGAATATTCTCGATCTTTCTTTCTCTATCCCACTGTTTTTCTTACTGTCATTCTGTCCCAAGCGCAGTTAAGAGAAAAGATGATCGTTTAAAAGAGAACGAGAAAAAAGATCGCATCTGCTTGTATGTCTCTGATTATTTTTTATGCCAGTGTTTATCGGTCTAAAGAATTTTACAAACGATCTCATCCTATCATCCGTGTTTAGAACTGCTTATTATCGAAATCGGCTTGATTGGTAAAACGAGATCGAATGATAGTAAGAGTAACAATGCTTGATTTTTCAACAAGAAATGCCGACTACATCGGTATGTATGATAAAAACAAAGGCTGTTGTTATTGGAAGCCTGAAAATGAAGATAATATAGTCACACAAACACACACGATTATAAAGATCAGTACTACAACACACATTACTTGTCGTCTAAATGTTGGTGTCAGAATTGTTGTCTAGATTACATTCTATGCTGGAAGTTCCAGGAATGAGAGGCGACGCAAACAGTAGCAAGAACAACGACGAGAAAAGCTCATCAGGCTCTTTTCTCTCTCTCTCTGTCTCTCTGTCTCTCTCTTTTTTCCTGTATATTTTTCTTTTGCTTTCTCATTCTTGTCACCACTAATAAAATTTGCGAGACACTCGTAACTGAATCGTACATGAAAAATCGCAAAATTTTCTCTTCATATATCTTATTTTATTTGATATAGGAACACCGCCAACGCAACCCGTGGTTGGTGCACAGTCATCGCCACGCATTAGTAATCCATCAAATAATTCGCCATCGCACAACAATGTCGTAAGAGATATATCACCAGTGGTTGAAATTGCAGCAAGTAATAATACCGATAGAAAAATGTCACTGCCACTAAGAGGACGACGTCCGTCTATGTTTGATCCAATTGATCCTAAAGAATTACAACAAGCTTTGTATTCTTCAGCTGCTGCTGTAAGTTATACTTCAAATTGCATAAGATAAGTACGAATATTTTTCTATTTTAGAAAGCTTCTTTGCCAACAAATCAGGCAAATGATGAAGATTCAAATCGAGCTGTTTCATTGATAAAAATAAGTTATGATCGTGATGGTGAACATGTTTTTATTGACAGTTTATTTTTTGAAAACATGCAAATACTTGATGTATTTGCAAATCATAATAATACTCATACAACCAATATTAATAATATGGCCTTATCATCATCGACAACAACTGCTAATACTAGTGCCAATTATAATGATTTTATACCACTTTATTGTCGTTTTCGATTGTGGCCTGAAAAACGAAGTTTATTTCAAACAAAGATAATTCGTCATCCTCGTTTTCAAGCATCGTATTTATTTGATGCAAAACAATTGAATGACTTCGAATTATCATTTGATCAGCTAAACACTCATTCTATTGAACTACTTTTATATAAAGTAGGAACAACAAAACCATCGTATAAAGATATTCGTATTGCTACAGTTAAGTATGATCTTGGAGGTTTAGTTGAAGCTGATCAAATTTCATTGAAGAAACCATTAGAAGAATTTGATTCGTCATCGATCATACAAGTATGTGCGACATTGGTTTTGTTCTTATTGAGAATATTCTACTATGTATTGTTGATTTTCTTTGAAGGATCCAGATTTAGGTGATTTGCTTGTTTCATTATCTTATTTGCAAAGTGCAGCGAAATTAGCTGTCGTTGTACTTGAGGCAAAAAACTTACGGCCCCTTTCAATTGAAAGTAAACCATTTCCAGGTAGAGATTTTAAATTAAAAAAGAAAATAACGAAAGTGCTTTCTTTTAAAATGTAATAGAAGCATGCGTGAAAGTAACATTATTTGATCGAAACGGGAAAAAACTCAAGCGTAAAAAAACAAGTGTACAGCGTGCATCAAATTGTCCAACATTTAATGAAGAACTTGTTTTTGAACTACGTCGGGATGTGGCACAAGAAGTTATGATTGAATTACGAATTGTACACGAATCCTTGTCATATAAGGAACAACTGGGTTCTATAATATTTGGTCCAACTATAAATAATATGACGAAAGGATCAATAAGTGCCGAAAATGTTTATTGGTCAACGATTTTATCTGGTGAATCTCTCAATGCCCAATGGCAAATGTTAAAAACACCAATAAGAATAGAAGAATCGAAGTGATAAAGAATTTCTTTGTTTAAGATAAATAAGAGAGCAAAACAAAGAAACACTCTTATTTTTTCTTTGATGTGTGTCTTTATGTGGTGTCTAGTCATAATTATTTTTGTTGGATACAAAAAAGAAATATATACATTTATGATCTAAACAATTAAACAAATTTAGTGTCTTAATGAGGCAAATTTATGTTTCAAGAGTCATGAATACCGCATCATTAAACAAATGTTTCGAGTACTGACGAACGACTATTTAATTTCTAGATGAACTGCATTAGTATCATAATACGAAGGTTAATGTTGTTGATTGAAAACAGAAAAAAAAAGAAATTAAACTAAACGTTCTTGTTCATTTATGATTTTCATCAATTGATAATTATAAAAGCAACCATGACATCATTTTACTTTGTTTTGTTTGCAAAGAAATGGTTCAGCGTGTGCACATTTCAATTTCATAAAAATATCACATAGCACGTCTGTGTTCTTGTTCAGAAAGAAAAATAATATTTTCTAAGTCTATAGTAGAAAGTATCATTAGGCAAACAGTAAATAGATAGCAAGTCAACAAAGTTTAATAATACTGTTTTTACACTTTACTTTCTATTGATTTTTTGTTTTTCTAGAGAAAAAGTAGAACTCAAAATTTTAAAGAACTAACATACTTCTAGTTACTTTATAATTGAATGATTTACGATAAAACATGCATTCTAAACAAAATCGAATGCAGTTTTACTTATTTAATTATATATATATATATACGTAAGACATTGATAATTATTGTTATAACATAATTTGACACTTATCCAGTATGTTAAATATCAATTTATGTAAATTGATTTGAAAAAAATTGAGTTAGTTTCTATTTTCAACTTGAATAGAATGAAATTACTTGAATTCAAACATAAACTATTTGAATTCTATCGATTATTTTCTATTTCATTCATCATAAGCTATGTCTGATAATTATAATTAAAGCTCATGAAAACAATACATAGTTAAATTATAGTTTGAAATTATAGATTGCATAATGGATTTTTTATTTTTATAGACAAAATCTCAACTATGCATTTCTCCGTGAATTTATATTCTAGTACTCAATATAAGTATCGTTTTGTTATAATGTATCTATCTGATTGCTCTATTTTATTTTCTCAGTAAATTCATTTGCTTTTTTTCTTGAGGCATCTCATATCGTTTTCTTCTTCTGATACACTTATATTTTTAGAACGCTTTTAAGTAACATGTGTTTCTTTTCACCGACACATTCTCATTCCATAATAAGAAACAAATAGTTCGATTATATCAATCAATCCATTAAAAAAAACACTATATATACAGCTTTCCATTTATTTAAACAAAGCACTGATATGGAATATTGGTTAATTGTGTTGTCAAGCATATCCTATGGGAATACAATCGTGATAAATAATTCCATTAGTGCTCAAGGATTGCCAAGTATTGCATTGCAAACGATTGCAAAGGTTAAAACTATTGAGAAAAAGATCAAAAGAAGAAAGTTTCCAGGGATGAGGATTGTTTTTTATCTCATCAAGAACATGGCGATACTTAACGAGAACGATGATTATTATAAACACATGCAAGCGCTTAAAAAGAAATAAAATCATGAAAACACTATTTTTTTTCTAAAAATATCACTATCAAGACATAGTTTGAAGAATTTTGATTCAATTTTTATGCTCTGATAAATGAATAACTTAGTTGACAATGGGAAAAGCAAATCGTTAGATAATTAATTTACGTATGCTTTGCAATTTTTCTAAAAATTCTTTTGACTGAAACTTTTACTTCTACGTAGATTTTATGAACATCACAAATGTTGGAAAGGATTTTTTTTCATTTGATTATTATAACAGTAAGAGAAGACATAGACATGAGATGAAACAATACAAAAGAGGACAGCGTCTATAAATGAAAAGAACGTCTATATCTAGACATATCAATACATTAACTATGTAATAGAATATAAAACTACAAGAAAATTCCTGTGATCGAATAAGATTCTAAATGTTCACAACATTAGATCAGGTCAATTTTTTCATGTTGAATTCACTTAAACTTATTTGAATTGACATACATCTTTAAATATATTTATTGTCGAAGAGATACGAAAGATTCATCACCACTTCGACATGGGACATGAAGAAGAATGTTTAATCGCATAATAATGTTTAGAGAAGTATTCATTCAACTCAAGAAAGTATCATTTTACTCTTCAAATTTTTGTTTCGATAGTATCAATTAGAAGTTCTACACAATAGTAATTACTTATTTTTATTTTTCCATTACAGTTCTTATGAAAACTCACAAGAAGTAACAAGACCTATTCGCTTCGAATATTTAACACGAAAAATAACAAGACTACTTTATTTGTTTGTGAATAATGCGAAATAATTATTCAAGAACAACCAAAGTAATTACAATGTCGAGAAATTTCAATGATCACTTCGAAAAGACAATCGGGAAAAAGCAATCATCGAACATGTCATACTTCAGTGCAGTTATTGGAGCATATTATTTATCTTTTCTGACTATGAATAGATTTGTTTTATAAGTCACATAACATCTATGCCATAAGGAACTAGAATGGATGTGACGAAAATTCCACAAAAAAATCTCATTGTTTCATCAATCCGGTAGAGAACAAAATTTTTATTTGCAGTAACTGATTTCAAATGTCATGTCTGAGTTGCTGAAATATCGCTTCATCGTTATCAAATATTATTTGCGATCAATGCATCGTATAACCTACTAATATTCTGCTTATGTATTTTGTTTATGATGCAATTGATTTCGTCTATCATCATAATTACGATTGTTGCTATCAGAATCATCAACATTGTTTTTGTTTCTAATCGACGAAACTAACTTTTGAGAAAATACTAGAGAGTTAGTTATCTGTGAACACTTGGAAATCACTCTCTGTAAATATCCATGAATCCTCCTGAACTATTGTTCAATGAAAGTAAGATAAAATAAGTCCTCATGTTAGATATGTAGCCTGCAGGTCGATTAGTTATCTGATTGACAATCAGAGAACGGTCTTACATTGATAACTGTAATTGATTATTGTATTGTTGTGAAACCGCAGTGGGTTACTAGTATCTTTAAGAACGATGTATGTGCATTTGAAGAAGAATGACTAAACTTCATAGTGAATGATCTCCCCATCGATTGAGTAAAAGTAATTTGAAAGTTGACTGAACTCTAGTCATGGTACTGGAATGAATAGATCTTCAAGAGAAATAGCTAGACTGGATGACAGAAGAGTCAAAGAGAACTCAGTTGGTTATATTTTCTTTTTATCTCTTGTCATACTAGTGATGGTATCAGTGTCTATGAGTTGCTCCCATATTTTGCCGATCGATTCAGTGATTGTCGAAAGAACATGTTTACTTGATTATAGTTTTTAATATTAGTTCTTTGTTGAATAGTATCGAACAACTTTGTGTGACATCGGAAAACATCATATATATATATATAAACAGTAGATGGATAATGCATTGTTTTGTGGTACCTAATGATGTTCACACAGCTTTATATTTCCTTCGATTAATCCAGACTGGCAGCAATAAACTGGCTTCCAGTTCCATATCCATCTCATTCAGATGCAATTGAACTTGAAGATTTTACACACATGACTCGAGAATTATTGTTGATTGTTTTCGTAAAAAAATATCAACATTCGTATTCCATTGTATCGAAAGTCAATTGATCGAGGTTTGTTTGTATACAACCTCTTACTAATGATCGACCAAGAAATATACCTCAGTTCTTAATGAGAAGATTCATGTCAATAATGCCATTCAGCAACAAAAGTTCAATGGTTGTATGAGATTCAATTTTTTTCTGTTATTAACACAAAAACACTGCTGTCTAGATATATTCTGATTGCAAGAGTGTTTCTTTCTTGAACTAGCTGAAAATTTTCAACTAGGAAAAAAGACATGAGCGCAATACAGTTTCAACAAGAAAAATATATTGATGATTTCTGTGCTATCCAAATGCTCTTTGATTTTTCTTGTAAATACAACAGTTTTTCGAATATTACAAATTTTTTTGAGTAACTTTTGATATTCAATAAAAGTCGAATTGTAGTTTTCTTTGTTTCACGAAGAAAGTGAAGCTGCATCGAACTTCGAACAGGAATTTTTTTTCGTAGTTTTCTTTGTTAAAAAATAACCTTCTAGTTTTCTGTGCATCTAGAAGATGGAACTATGAACAAAGAGTTAGAAAGGCGCGTGATTTTTTCTGAAAAAAAAATTTTTTTTCAAAGCGAGTATTAAATTGTTAACAACTTATGATTGGAGTAAACTAAACGTCGATAGATTATTGAAGTTCAGTTCAGGATTCTAGTGTATTATGAGTTAATTATCGAATATATGAACTACTCCAATGAAAAATGAAACAATTTAAATTATTTGATTGAGTATCACATGACTTTTGAGTCACGTGAAAAATTCAATACTATGAAATCGAAAGCACTTAGGATTAAATGAAAACTTTCCTTGACTTAAGATTTGTAATTTGATTCATGTATGAATAAAGTTTTGGGTATTTCTTCATTGTTACGAATTCTCTATTCTGTTCAATCTCAATACAACAGTTTCTCGTTTAGCTAAAACTGAAGAAGTTTGACATGCAATCTATTTCAGATAGCGTAGGAATAAATGAATGTCTTCCGCTGTCAATATAAAGAGGAATAGCATGATTATCGTCCCATGGATTACATAATCTCATCAAAGCTCACATGAAGGTCAACATTTAGCCACAGATTTCGTCAAAAGTGAATTATACTTTTACTCAGAAAGGACATTATGGTGAATTTCAATAAAAATCTTCATTAGGCGTTTAGCGGTACTCTTATAACGATCACCGGATGCTTATCTACATTTAATTGTCTCCTCTATAGACTTTGAACGTTGAAATTTTCTAAATCAATGAATTGCTCGAAATTTTTCAATGATCATCTGAAACCATGATGAAATTCATACTAGATTTCAAAATAGAAGGAATTTTTCAATATTCATCTAGATTTTAAATAACATACTGCCAAATTTGCAATAAGATTCAACAAATTGATGATAGTGCATGATGAAATAAACGAGACACTCATTTTTTACAATTTATTTTAACATAAAACGATATAAAAGCCGTCAGTTTTGCTTTTTCTTTCTTTGACTTTCTTTAGACGCAATTTTATCTTGCAATTTTCTCTCTAAATACGGTCTCTTTTCTTTCTTGATCGATGTATTTTCATAGACAGGTTGAACGTTTGAGTGTGTTGCAATATGTGTTTGTCTAAGATCTTGGCGTGCTTGATGACCGCAGCCATGTACTTCAGGCATTGAATGCTCGAAACAATAACGACGATTGCAATATGAACACAGTTGTCCTAATAAGGTTATTTTCATTTTACATCGTTGTGCATTACAAATATTATCTTGTTGACGAGCTGCTGCCAATAAATCATCAAGTGATGCTTCAGCATTCATTGAAGCTAATTTGTTTTCTTTTTTCTTCACACTTTTAGGTCGTTCTGAAGCAACATTCAATTTAGATGGTGTAACTTCCTGAAATTGGAATATCGAACTGTTTCATATCAAAGAAATATTCGTCTTACCGGAGTTTGATTAGTCGAAATAGCTACTGAAGCTAATGGATTCACACGTTGACAATAAATTTCATGTAATTGACGATTCTGCGAAGGAATATCTTTATGACAATATCGACAAAGATTAAGAACATCTAATACAGGTGATTCGATCTAAAAAACGAGTCTGTTCATTTGAAAAACTAGAAACTAATAAAATTGTATATTCTCACTTTTTTTTCTTCATTGTCGTTTGAAATCAAATCTGGTTCACAAGTTTTATTTGATAGTTGACTGTTGTTATCAATCATTCGACTCGAATCTTTCTTTTCTTGTTCTACTAAAGAAAATGAACGAAATCGGTCATTCATTTGTTCTTTTTCTTGTTCATCTTCGGCATGATTTTCAATCATCATCTTTGTCACACCACTATCCACGGACGATTTTTTCATAATAGTAATATGTCTTTGATTTCCGACACCATCACTAATATGTTGTAAATTATTCTTTTCAGCAAGCTAAATATTGTTTTTGTGGAATAGAGATTCTTTTATGCAACTGTTTCAATTACATACTTCGTGAACATAACGTCGACCAAACGGTGATAGACCATCTTCGAATTGCAATGTTTGTACATTGGGATTGTTAAGAAAAGTTGATATACGTTGATCAAGAATATTCGTGAGAACATTTTCAAGTGTATTTGTTGCTTCAGAACGTTGATTAGTTTGTTGTCTAAAATCAGATCGTCGAAAAAAAGTAGAGTTCATCATTATTTATATACTTCGGTGTTTGAGATTGTTGTTTGGTTTTTTTATTTTTTGAGGTTGTTGTCGTTGATTTTTTCGTTACACTTACTCCTTGAAAGAAATTATTCTCTACAATCCGACAAAAAAAAATACAATTTAAAATCTTTAATAGTATTCATATAAATATATCGAGTATCTATACCATCAATTAGTTCAAATGCAGAGCGAATTTGTGCATTTTCAAGCATATAATCAATGAGTCTTTTTATAAATGGATCATGACTAACTGTTTGTACATTACAAATTATACATAAGTGTCGACGTGCACGCGTTATAGCAACATTAATTCGACGAGAATCCGATAGGAAGCCAACTTCGCCTTGAAAAATAAAAACAATAATAAGATTGTTCTTAAAATGTTAAATCTAATTTTTCTAACCATGTAAATTTGATCTAACCATTGAAATAATAATGACTTCTTTTTCTCGGCCTTGAAAGCCATCGACCGATTTGATTTCTAATGTTGGATATTTATTTAACAGTTTTTGACGTAATAATTGTACTTGCATATTATAGGGCGTGATAACACCAATTTGATCAATAGTGACTCCATACTGTTCAATCAATTCTTGTACGTGAATACTAACAAGAGCAGCTTCACCTTCGTTACCACGAGAAGTTTCATCATCACAGCATATTTCTGGCATATCATATCCGGTGGTATCAATAAGAAATAGTGGACATTGAGATAAATTTTCATCATCCATTTCATAGTCATCGTTACGTTTTGAAATATTTGATAAATCTTTCAAAAGATGGGACTTAACTGATTCGTCAGCAACTAGCTTTCCTTGATAGAATTCATTGGATGACCAATTCATTATAGCTTCATTCATTCGATATTGAATTGTCAACATACGAGTAATCTAAAGAGAAGAAGTAGTCGTCTTCGATGAAAAGTCAATAAAAGAAATGTAGCATGCTATCTAACGTAAGAGCAGAAAACTTATTTTTCAGCTCGCTTTGACAGCATTGGAAAAAATCTATTAGCAGTGATCATTTTACACTATGTTTGATTTTTATGTGAAACATGAGCTGCTTTTCATATATGTGTATAAATGTGAACACTTAATCTAAGATTTGAATTTAGCTATGAATGTATTTGACCAATATAAACCATCTCTATACTAATCAACAATGTTCATTGTTGTTATTCGATTAATCAATAATTGAAAATGATTGAACGAATATTCATACATGAAATACAATGTTCATACATGTGTAGTGCTACAATCTTAGTCCATCTGCAATGATTCACGATTAGTCATATCGACTACAGAATTCTCTATGGATCTTACTTAATTGGAGATTCGCCTATGATTTTCATGCAAGTTTTCCATGGGACGTAGTCTTATTCAAGATTAATCTGAGTATGACTTTTATTATTACTATCTACTCATTTTCGTTTCCTAGATCTAATATATAGATATGTAAATATAGGAAGAAGATCAGCGTTTTCTAAGAGTAACAGGTTTTTCAAAGAGACAACGTTATCTGTTGCTCGTTATGTTTTTCAATTTACAATCGAACGATATCTTTAAAATGAAAAATTAAAGATTGAATTTTAGTTAATGTGTCGGAATTTCCATTTTTAGTAATCCTCTATTACTGAAAACCTTTTCTAGAAAACACGGGATGAATCTTCAATTGAACAAAAATATTTTTCTTAATACGAACCTTATCACCGTATTCTTCTGTGAGTCGTTGCATTAATGTAATTGCCAAACCATCCTTTGCAGCTTTCTCACTTAAGATCGTCGGTGGTAATTGTAAATGATCACCAGCTAAAACACACTTGGGTGCACGAAGTAAAGCAAGCCAACATGCTACTTCTAGAGCCTAAATGAATATAACTAAAACAATGCAAGCATTATTCGTTTCGATGTTTTATACTTGAGAACATTCATCAATAACGACTAAATCAAAATGATTTGGTGGTAATAATTTTAATGGACTATCATCCGTCGCTGACGTTAATGTACAAAGTATGACATTAACCGATTTCATGGCTTCTCGGCTAGCTTTTTCTTCATATGATCGAATATCTTTTCGTAAATTTCTTATTTCTTTTTTTAAACGTTCACGTTCACCTCTATCCGTAGATGATTTCCGTAATTTACTCTTGAATGAAAATGGCAGATCGAAATAAATATATAAATAAATAAACAAGTAACATTCATCTTACAAAACATTCATTTAAATCTTCGCGTATAGCATTTTTAACATCTTGATAATTTTCCATAACGATGGATTCTAATGAAAAACATTGTATTGATTCAAGTAAACGTGCGGGATGCCCAAGTCGAATGAGTTTTAGCTGTTTTTTTCTTCCGAGACGTTCGACAAGATTATCAACAGCTATGTTTGATGATGCACAACAAAGAATCTTTGCATCACGTTTCAACGCTTCTTGTAATATGTATTCGACGATGGTCGTTGTTTTGCCTATAGGAATAAATTGACAATCCTAAAATCCATGAAAAAAGAGAAAATATTTACCAGTGCCTGGTGGCCCATGAATAATAGATATGTCGCGTGAAGCTAATGCGAAGCTCACGGCTTCTCGTTGAGATTGATCGAGTTTTTCATTAAACCATTGGGATGGACCAGTACTCAATGAAAAATTCGATGGAAGTGGATCAGACTTATCAAATGCAATATCGAGTAAATGATGAGCTATTCCTTGACGTTGTTTAACCATCAACGTAAGACCACTATGAAAGAATAATATTATTAGATGAATAACTATTTTGATTGGAACATTGATAAACTTCATAGAATGCGCCTGAACTCATAGCTACCTGAATTGAAGAGAGTCATATTCGCGATAATGTTCTAGTTTAATGTCTAATAGGGGAACTTATCTGCAACAGTATACTTAATGAAATTTTAATTGTATTTGTGTATGATCGATAGCGTATCAGTTAACATTCGAGCTAGTTTCTCATATCTAAATACAGTAGCGTGAGCTCTACGATAGACTTTGTCTGAATCTAACTCTGAACTTTGAATTTCTTTTACACTTGACCTACTGTTTTAATCGCCGATAGGTCACATCATTAGCCATTTTAATAATCATAAAAAGGCATGTATCACCTAGAGAATTAAATTGTTCGTCATCATTGTCTTCAATAGTTATATGTATTGTATTTGCAGTTAAACGAAATATGAGACCATGAGCTAAAGATACTTGTTCATCAATTGAATATCCTTGTTGATAGATAGCAGCAATATCACCTAATGAAGAAAGAAGAGAATTGTTTCAACCACAATTTTTTTCCTCGAGAGAAATAACCTGGTCCAAATGTTTGCGCACGTGAGAGAGATTCTCCTTCGAAAACAAGTATTGTTCGACCATATAGACCTGTATATGTATATTGAAAGCGAAGACGTGTTAGGCATAGTCCTCGTTCTGCAAGACGCTTTATTGATTGACCTTTCAATGCTTCTCTACGAATTACAACAACTGTTATAGAGATTGTTACTTTGATTTTTATTTTATCTCACGTCGATTGTTTTATTTCTTCTTCACGTTCAAGTTCTATTAAATCTCGACATTTTTCAACAAATGACTCTACACCATTCATCTATAAAATAAGATGCAAGTACTTGCTAATATTTATACAAAAGAAATCAAAAGAAAATAATAAACAAGAAAACAGAAACAAACAAATTTAGTCAATTATCGTTTTTTCGTTTTCAACTTTAAAGCAAATTTAGCTGCTAACAAAAAATGATCCGAAGCATATTGATGATTTGGTAAATGAAGATTTAACATTTGTCCTTGTTCGTATAATTCATAGCGACTCAATAAATTTAATCTAGATCGATCATTATCTTGTTTTGTATACAATATATAGTCAACTAAACTTGATTCACTATCAACACATGTTGTGACTTCTGTTAAATCATTTAAATCATATACTGAATCAAATTTTTTATCATGTGTTAAGATTGCCGATGATTGTCGAGTCATGTATGCTTGAAGAATAAGTTGATCTTTTCTGTTCGCAGAAATCTTTCTTGGAAAACGACAATCAGAAGTGACAAACGATGATGGGAGAAGTTCGTTCGATGGAAGTTGACACGAAAAACGATTATTAACAATTTCTCGTGGAGTTTGCCCTGATATTTCAATACGACGATACGCGTCATATTTAATTCGCCCATCGACTAAAAATTTCGACAATGGAGATTGAGGTTGTGCATTGAAATCTCCACAGACAATGATCGGATAGTACATGTTTGAACTAGAATCTTTACTAGATAATCGATCGATTTCAGCGAGAAAATATTGCATTTGAGCTAATTTAATATCGCCACGCTTAGGTGAATAAAGCAGATGAGTTGTAGCAACACAAAATAAATCATCAGCCGTAGCAGTTGGTGTAAGTGGTAGAAACAGTGCAATTAAACCACAGTTGTCTCTAGAAATGATATGTAGACATGTTAGAATCTTTAGATCAAGTCGAAGTAGTTGAATTACTAATCGGTTTTATAGAAAAAGCAATAGTTTGACAAGAGTGTTGTCTTTTATCGATCGAAAGAACCTTGCTGATGGAAAGTTTTCGATTGTTTTTATGATAAAGATTATAAGTCTATTATATTAAGAAGATCCAAATAGGCGTTTAAGGGTCTGTCAGATACTTGAACTACACTATACTGCATTTTTTCATATTTTTTTTACATAAAATTAAACTCTGTTCGATAACTCGATATAATACCTTGTATGTATTTTATTCTATTTTTACATGTATTCATAAGTGATCGATTGACAATCTACCTGTCTAAAATCGGTATATTTCTTTGATGGAATGGCACCGCTTTGCTGGAGATCAATTTTAATCGATTCTTATCATAAAATAAACAGCATCCATCAGATTTATCGCCAGAACGTTTAATGTAAATTGAATCATATCCTACGAAATCAAAACAGCTTTAAGAAATTTTAAAATTAAATTGATATTTTATTCTACCATGATCCATCATTTTCGGTCTAAAATCATTTTTATAATGTTCCTTTTGCATTTCTTGTAAGCAGATAATCTAAAGATATGGAAAAATAAGAAAACTAAATTTATTTTTCTTCTAATAATTCCTTTTGAGAACATACATCAGCATTTTGTTTTAAAATTTCTCTTAATAAGCGATCTTTCCTTCGATTCCATTCAAGATGCATGGGCTCACAATTATCATATAAAAATGGATTATCCTCAATTAATTTTTGAGCAAGAATATTATAACTAATGATATGAAATTTAAAATGATGATAACGACTTCTAATCAGATGTTGTTCATATTTTGTGCCGCACCACATACGCTTTGGTAAGTCAGCTTCGACTAAAGAATATTATAATTGTAATTTAGAAGGAAAAAATGGAAACAAAAACGTACTGGATGAATACTTTTCACGTTTACGTATCGTATCAATACTTGACGAGAATTCCCTTGGACGTTTAGGCATCGTTGTCAAATGAGTGTGATCAAGAATATAAAGTTGATCTTGAGAAAATAAATTATTCGATTGAGACAGCAGAAGAGAAGACGATGATTGATACTGTTCAAACCACGAGTCCCAATTTTCACTTGATTGATCTTCTGTTGATTCTGTTAGATCGGATTTTTGTTGTTGTTGACGAAAACGAGAATTCCAATGAAGAGTTGGCTCTCGTGGTTGATGGGTTAATGTCCAAGAGTGAAGATTAAATGTATAATGACTGAGTTTTGATTGATTTGGTTGGTAGTCACTATTATGATATTGACGAGAATTCGAAGAGATGGAAAGACTGGAGAGTAGGGATCGAGTTATGTGCTGGGAAGAAGGGTAAATATGAAAGCGTGCTACCAACGCAAGCATAGAACATAGAGTCAATGAAGAAATTACACAAGGGAAAGATTTTTTCAGATGAAATTACTCTCCCATACAATTATAATTTTGAAAGAAAATTTTTATTTTGTAATTTAACGCAAACTAGACTAGACATTTACAAGAACATTTTATTAGTAGGAAAAATTACCAATCCTGTTATCTACTAGTGACCTCCTTACGACTGATAGCCGAAGTGCACACTGTATACCGAGTGTACTCATCTATGCAGTGCGGGGTCAACAAAAGTTATAAACAGGCAATAACTGTTCGAAAAAAAATGGGATGCACAGTAACGAACTAAAATTAATTTTTGTCACATTTTTTTCCTAAGATTGAGCAAACAACATATGCCTACCGTCTCGTATACTTTTCATTCGGAAAATAACAAGATAATAGTGAGTAGTAACCGTTAGAATGGCACCTATGCAATCTTTCGTGTTCTGTTCATTTTCTAATTGGATCACTTAAATTATTTTATATTCCTAATTTGGTCAAGTAGCACAAAATATATGGACTTTTAATAAATGATTGAAAAGTCGATGGACAGCTCTCAACTTACGGAATCCGTAGTTGACCCAGCTAGAAAAGTTGTAGCACGCACTAAAAAGTATTCATACGTGCAAAATTTGAGTGCGGCAACTAATATACTATTCATCATGTTATCCTATTTATTCTCGAAAATTTCCTCGATTGTTAGTGTAACTTCGTAATATATAAAGAAAAGTCGCATACACACAAGCACGCATGTATCCATACATGTTAAATTTCATCTAATCGATTTAATAGCAGCAAACACGACTATATTAAGTACAATAGAAAAGTATTCGAGTATGCAATTAAGTAGCATCGTTGAACAAGAGCTTCAATTTTTAAATGCGCTTTAAGCTCTTAAAATTATGTTAATTAATTGACAGTAGCTTGAATTCAGGCTTTGGACATCTATATACAAAAGACCTATTTTCAACGTCGCCATCAGTAATTATGCGCTTCTTTCATAATTCAATCAAATAAATGCTGTTTTCATCCATAGACGAAATCAAATAGATTCAAAATTGTCTGGAATACGATTGTTCACAGACTGGAGATGATCTTGAAGATGAAAAAACGATTCACATCAGCTCTCAACTCTCAATTAAAACAAAATAGAATTCATGTTGTTTGTTCATTGAATTATTAGCACCGACATGATTACTAAACATTAGAACAGTCACTAGCAAAGGTGGTCATTTTTTTCGGAACCAACACTCCATCATTCATTTTTCAACAAAACTTAGACGCTAAGAAGTTTGAAATCATCCTCAGCACATGCATGTAGTATATCAGAAAAAAATATTGTTATCATCTATAAGTCTTTTTCGAATTTATTCAAGCGTTTTGTGTTGCACAAGTCGATATGGTTTTCATGCATTGTTGTCAGTTTTTGATTTTGATGAAGTGACAGAATCCTGCTTTTTCCCAGTTGAAGCAGACGATTTCTTGGCTGACACTGTTGTTGTCCTCCTCGAAGATGTATTGTTCGTGTTGTTATTCGATACTTTTATTGATAAGTTACTTATCCTAGAAGTTATATTACTCGACTTCAAATGGGAAGAAGTTCTTTTCGTTGAAGGAACAATTTTCTTCGATGGTGAAGTGGTACTAGCTCTCGTAGCTCTACTACTTGACTTTGAAGGTGATGAAGTTCTTCTTGTGAAAGTAGTGGGCGTCGTTTTTGGCGATTTACTTCTGTTCGTATTTCTAACGATCGGCTTCGATATCGACGAAGTGATCTTGGTAGAGGAAGTTGCTGCTTTCGCAGGTACTACATTTTTTCTTGAATCATTCATAGGCGGCTTCTTTGACGAAATAGGCTCATCGAAAATCAATCCTCTTTCGCTTTTGAGTAAAGTTTTGAATTCACGCTACAACATCGATAAGAAATTAATCATTGCATATCCTGTTTTTCTTTCGAACATCTTACGTCCCAACCGAGTAATTTCGCTAGGTCTCTCACACCAACATCGCATGAACTTTGATGAAAGACATCGCGACGATTTTTTGGTGAATCAAACATCAATGGACTAGTAAACTGAATCAACACATGACAAGAAGAAAATTATTTTCATGTTCCTTCTCCAACAACATCAACAGTTTATCACTTACAAGATTCCACATTGGCATTGCATTACCGATTGGTTCCACATTGATCAGTAGTCGAGGACAATTTCGATCAACGCTAGAATCATATATGTAACGAAAGCAAGAATTTTAACTGTCATACCGAGAAACAAGACTACTAAATGGTGCCACTTGAAGAGATGTACCGATAATAATTAGAAAGTCAGCTTCAGGAAAATCCTATGTATTGAGAAAATCAGCAAAATTCATTTAGAAGCTTTAAAGTCTTCACTCACACTTTCAACACATTCGGAAAACCGCGAAGGAAGACTTTCACCAAAGAACACAATGTCTTAATTTAATTAACTAGGAATAAAAATAGTAATGGGTGATAAGTCAAATTTACCTGGTTTAATGATACCGTTGCATTCCGTACAATAAGGAATTTCATCCTTGAAAATGATATCTAAATAATATTAGACGAAAATTAAAAGCAGGATTCTCTTGCGAAAATACAACATGACTTTGATCATTTGTATGTCATGTAAATATGTGCAAATCTTCTTCAATTTAAGAATTCTATGTGTTCTCATGTGATTTTCTAGTCAATTACACCTATGAATGAGTGTGACAGACCTTGGACATACTCTGATGAGTATTCTTTGCGACAATCCAAACAGTGTGCAGTGAGAAATGTTCCATGTGCTTCGACGATCTTCTCTGTTGGTATACCAGCAATGCGCTCCAAAGAATCAATGTTCTAAAATTGATAAGCACCGATTTTCACAATGATCATGATAAATACTCATACCGAAGTTGCGTAGCAAACTATGGGTCTAATATTCTGTCTAGAAAAGTACTTAGTGAGAGAACAGACTAACTCCACAAATGAATTTGCACAAAGGAGATCAATATTCGGTTTTAGAAGAGGTAGAATTGCCAATGAATCTTCAATATATTGTAAGATAAAGGAAGTCTCATCGACAAGTTTGTCTTATCGACTTTTAGGGAAACAATGATGCATGTACATATAGAATCTAGTTTTCCTAGTGTGACTAAAAGTTTTTAAAAATTCACGATTTTTATGAAATTTATAGCAAAAACATGAAAGAAGCAGGCACGTCTGGTTATGAAAGCGAAATATTCTTTCATTTTTATGAAATTCATTAAATCGTAATCTTATAAATTTCACTAATCCACAAGATGAACAAGATTACAAACAAACCTGTGTAAAGATGCGTAGTAGTTTGTTTTTCTCGCTCAATAATCTCATGAAGTAATGTGTGGGTGTTGGCTAAACGGCAGTATTTTAAATAATTGAATAATCAAGTATAGACACCGAATTCTTCTTCTTTTCTACGAACCATGAACTTTTGTGGATAGAGCTCTTTCGCTAGTAGAAAAAATGGCTTAGGATTTTGCTTTGATAGAAAGAGAAACAATACACATATACAATAAGAGAGAATAGAAAACTATATATGAATGAACATACGCGAAAATAATCCATCTGAAAGATTGCTTCGGGAAAGGGTAAATCGTACTTTGCCAGTTGAGAATACAATCCAGTGCCTGGCGAACGAAAATCAGGTAAACCAGCACTGGTCGATATGCCAGCACCGCACATCAATATAATATTTGAGCATCGTTCAATATATTCTGCCGCACCAACCAAATCAAATGATTTCAGTAACGGGGCCTCTTCTGACTGTTCGTTCAACAAAGCATCTTCAAGAAAACCTGGTAGTCGTTGGATCACTAATGAAATACAATAATAGTTCCGTAACATAACTCGCTCTTCTTCGACAAACTTTGCTCAATCGCTGATAATGGATCCGATTCATCATTGGTGTCGCCTGTCACTATTGCCAAATCTTGCTCTACAGTAGGTTGCTGGCCTTCACAATAACGAAGTCAGATATGTATTAAATCTAGGGGTGTGTGCTCAGCATTAGTATTGTATTAATTTAAGCTTTTCTTAATGTTCTTACATTAGAATTAAAAAAATAACTTGATACTTTTGTGTTACTGTTAAAAAAAATAATTTAAAACTTACGTACAGTATTAGTTTTTAACTAGTATTAGTATTGAAAATGCTACTATTTAATACTAATGCTCACCAAAACGTATTAAATAATGCTAATTTTAATTCGATACTAATACTAAAGTATCAAATTATTATTTTTGATTGTAACAGCACATCATTAAGTTATTTTTTTAACTTTAATGCAAAATTATTAACAGTTTTTAAATACTAATGCTAACTCTGCACATATAATTAAATCACTGCCATGTATCGATCGGTGACTTACTGGTATCCATTGAATCTTTACCGATTGAGAATGTTGATCTTGAAATGAAAACGAATTACTGTTCTTCTCTATGTTACTAAATCTAAAATGATCAATAATATAAGTGCGTCGATTATACGAGAGGTTCCTAGTCATTGTATATTATTGTTATCAATTTCATTTAATATGATCAGCAAATTGATACATTTATTGACGAGAGATTTTTTGACCATTCAAGAAACAGATGAATCAGGCAAAAAGCCACCTCGATATCGTCATCATAAAATGTATATGTATGCCGATTAATAGGGCTCTTTTTAAAATTTATATTTAAAGATGACATAATAGTTCACACGAGTAAAATGATTTACCATTAACAAGATTAATACTCGTTAGAAGACTAAAGTTTTTATCGTTTTGTTGAGAAAAATCAACAGAAACAGAAATGGTACACAGCATCACCACTGTATTGCAGAGGTAGAGCACGGCCGAAAATGAGACATCGAATAAATAGTAGCATAGAATACAAGAAAAGCTAACAGTCATTAAAATGAAGACAAGGGACTTGTTTACAACGTTGGATATAAATGTGAATCTAAGTGTATTAAAGATCCCTACAACTATATCCTACAGATTTCTCCACGATGACTCGAAACACTTAATAAAATATTTAAAACTAAATTAAAATTTTAGTAACATTTGTACAGAGAAATAAATGCTGAAAAAAAATGAAAACAGTATTCACAAGCTTGACCTTTTCTTCTATCTTCTTATTACAGAAGATTGAACAAAGTGCTTTTTGTCGTTGCCATCATAGGAAAATTATCCTTTTAGATTACACGACTCTGCGAATGTCTTAGTTGCTTTTAAGTTCATTCTTTGACGTCTTCCAATCCCTGACTCAAACTTTCTACATTTTCACTTTCATTGTTATCTTACATACATCTCGAAATTTACTTGTTTTTTATTTTGTTGGAAGAAACAGGAATCAGTACTGAATGGTGTTATGCAAAACTTTTCCGGATAAAAATCTTAAAGACAAAGTAATCATTTATCAATTGCAACATGAATCTCAAAGTTCTACAAATGTGAGAACTGTGATTGTATACTTACATTTTTCCACTGCTAGAAATAAAACATTCGATCAACAATTATAACACGTAAAAAGTATTAGAATTCATCTAATAGAACATCTGTCTGCAATCATTACTCTCTCACTGTAAAAGTCGTAGTTGAAAAGTTTCAGTTTTGAAATTGTGCTATTAAAGCAGCAGTTAGAAACGCCTTTCACTGAAAAAATTTATATTATCTCACAATATCATAAATATCTTCTGACTAATAGTATTACACTTGAGATATTTTTCTTGTTGTTACACTGTAAAGATAGTATAGATAAGCGAAACAAAGATATAATACAATGTTATTTATTGCACATACTCAACAATATTCATTCTTCATCAAGAACAACTGATGTCTGTTAGTGAAGCACGTTCATAAACATTTGCATGTCGCATAGGAATAAAACGATACTCACCTCTGTGGCTTATTTTTTCACACAAGATTTAATTTTACAAGATGAAGCCGTCGAAGTTTCTTCTTAACTATCGGGGAAGTCAGTAGACTGGCATGAATCATAGTTCGCCGTTCTAGCTTTACAAAGCATATCAGTGACCTTTGGCTAGGTCATACCTGCAGTAAAATAACTAACAATGCTCTTTGAGATTTAATTAGTCATAGTAAATAGCCACTGTGAAGTATGATTACCAAGAAATGTTAAATTCGATGTGGAAATAACGGACTGCAGCACTTGAAGAAACTTCAAAAGCCGTAAGCGATGAATGGAAGTTGACAACCTAAGTCTCTTTTGTTTCATTCTTGATCGATGTATGTACATACAATGAGAAAGTTGCTTCCATCGTACTGACTTGCTCAAGATTCTCTGCAGACAAGTTGTCTGCATTTTATTTTATAGTGACAAAAATTTTGATGTCTGGTGACACGTCGTAGACCTTCCAACATGTAATGATATGTCGTTTTGATGAAGAAGTTGATCTCATTGCTATATCCATCGTTGATATAATAGTCAAATTGCGTTTTAAATTTTAGTTTTGCAAGTACTGCAACGAAAGTTCGTTTTTGTGGCAAACACCAATCAATCCAAAATTGTAGAGAGCTAAAAATTCTATAATACTTTTACATATGAAAGAAATATTTTTCACACATACATATCATTGTTAAACTTAAATGTGCTCAATGCTTCTCAATAGACTTACCTGTCGTTATATTTTGGCTTGGAGAAAGTTGTTGTATAAAGCATATGCACACTATGAAATCAATTATGTAAAAATATACATTGATTCCACTGGGTTTCTATGATATCATTCGATAAGACATTAATTCGATGAAATATATTGGAAATTTTTCGATGAATGTCACCTCGATAAAAATACTCTAATTCAATTTTTTGAAGAGAAGCAGCCATTACTAATAAATAAAAATATTTTTTTTGAATCAAATGATAAACTCTTTTATGATAGATATCTTGATTAGAGGTATGCAAACAATCGAGAAAAATTTCAACTGATTAGCTCTGAAACAACGGGTCTGACGACTGATAGAGAATCTCAGAAAAAAATCGTTTGTTTAACTTTACCGATTAGAAAACTAACTGGATATTTCCAGCAAAAATAGTTGAAGAGTGATTTAATCACAACCGCTTCGTCCGAATAGAATGTAGATGGATGTGAATCGGAATTGTTTTCGAAATTGGACATCCACATCCACAATATTCTTTAAAGAAAATGAATGAAGTTATCTAAAACTAAACAAAATTCGATCACATGAAAATCTATCTAGATTCTGATAGTGTGCATGTAAGACTCTTTGCGATCGGTTGACTTTTATTTTCATATTTTGCGCAAACTCATCTTTTGGTTAAGTAGAGACTAATGGTAGGTGAACGGTGATGATGAAATGGCGAAAATGAATAAGCCTGAATCATATGTACGACTTTTCTCACTTCGACAGCTCTACTTGATTACATATTAACAATTGTTGCTTGATAGAATCAGGGAGTTGCTTATTGAAAGAATATTAATAAAGATAGATCTATTTGTTGTTTAATCTTATTTTATTATCAGCAAACGAAGAAAGTTGGACTGAACTTTTTCAATCAAAATCTCATTCACTTGACTCTTGATTTGAAAAACCAAGTAGCACGACACAAGACATCGCTAAAAGCTCTGTTCTGAAAGTTCTCTTTTTTAAAAAGATCGCATGCAAAGGATTTTGAAAAAATTAAATCTAATATGCTTTTCAAGATTAACTTCAAAGGATTACGAATTTTAAAGTTTGCAATGATATTTTGTGAAACGCAGTGTAAAAAGAGTGTTTCAGCTTATGAAGTATACAACTATACTCACTTCTCAGAGACTGTGAGAAACATGCTAGCACCTGATCAAAAGTCTAACATATATTTCATATAGTTTATCAAAGACTATTATAGGTCATAGTTACATCTCTTCATTCTTTCATAGATCCTGCAAGTCGTTATTGAGAGGGACTATCGGGAAGTATTCTTTTGGGATTTATTTTTGTATAGCATTTCTTTATTTATTGAGGATTTATGCATTATGATGATATTTCAGCATACTCACATCGACACTAGCATGAATGCAATTACACCAGGGGGGAGGGGGGAGCAGATCCTGGATCCATGGGGATCCACGGGGATTCATGCGGATCCATGGGGATCCACCAAATGCTCCGGATCCGAGGATCTGCTTTTCCCCCCTGATCACTATATAATGCAAAAACACATTCACTAACTACAAAAAGCACCGACTTCTCTACAAATTGGCGACAGAGACGCCTCCCAATCACCGTCTCCTGCAGAAAAATACATGATATCACTGGGGCATGGAAGCAGTATTCCGACCAAAAACTTTCCAAAATATTATGCGTGACTTCCGGAACATCTTTTACGAGCTGCAGCAATTTAGACTCAACCCTCTACAAAAAATCAGGAAGGTATGCGCCATGAGCCTCCTTCTATGTTCAGGCGATTCCATGGATTTTCCAACACGATACGGCGATTTCCAGTTACTTTTCTGGCGTATCCTTTAGGTTCCGATTGGCCCAACCATCAGCCTCAGATGTTTCATCTAAAAAGAATTAAAAATTTATCAGCTTCTAACTATATAAATGGAACTCACCATTGATATTTCTTGTACCATGTGTGAAAACAATAAAAATACTTTATTAATCAGTGTTGAATATAGAAATCGAACTCACCATTTTGTTTTTCTCGTATGATGTTCGACCTAAGTAAAAAATAACATTATTAATCAGTTTTAAATATCCAAGTTGAATTCACCATTTCTATTTTCTTATGAGAGGTTGGATCTAAGTAAACAAGAACATTATTGATTAATTTTGAATATAGAAATCGAACTCACCATTTTATTTTTCTCGTATGATGCTGGATCTAAGTAAAAAGAGAGCAGAGTTGATCAGTTTTGAATATCCGAATCGTACCACCAGCTTTATTTTCATTTGTAATATTGTATCTACCCAGGTCGATGATTACGGACTCCATCAACGAGCGTTTACGACCGTATACGATGGCGTACACGACCGTATTTTGTCGTAATACATGGTTCAGTATTACGATCGTATTTCTCCGTGTCGTATACGAAGGTATACGGTCGTTTCCGATCGCAAACGATCTTAGTAATAGATCGTATTTTACCGTAAACGATCGATGCACGACAAAGTGTAGGGTTTTCATCAGGATGATGATAAACATCAATTTTCTTGTTTCCGTAGATGACCGTATTTTACCGTACACGATTCGGAGAAATACGGTCGTAATACTGAGCCATGTATTACGCTGAAATATGACAAAATACGGTCACGGCGACCGTATTAAGACGTATATGGTCGTTAACGATCGTGAGGATTCGACCTGGGTAAGGAAGAAAAACATTATTGATGAGTTTCAAATTGGAAAATCCAACTCAGCACTTGTATTTTCGCATGTCGTGTTTGATCTAAGTTAGAAAAAATTATCCAAGAGTTTTGAATTCGAAAATCCAGCACGCTATTTTATGGACTTATATAACGTTGCATGTAAATCAAAATGAAATGTTTATCTAGGTTTTCAATTTTTGAACTTGGAGTCAATGTTTCATTTCTTCATCTGATGTTGGATGGAAATCGACGTAAAATAGGGAATTACTTCTTATCAATGAGTAAGAATATTCAAGTTGTTGGGGGAATCTATATTCGAAGAAGAATGAAAATCATTGTTTTTAATAGTGTTTGGAAAACTAATATGCACTCTAAAAAAATACAAGTACTTTCCTGAACCCCCTAAAAAGGTTCGGTAGATTTGAAATAGGATCCAAATGACCCGAAATGCTTAAAAAACGATTGTTCAGTTCTACGAAACCTTTCAAGATTCTTCCCGTGTGCCCGCGGGCCGAACCCTCTTCTACGAAACCTTTCAAGGTTATTCCCGTGTGCCTGCGGGCCGAACCCTCTTCTACGAAACCTTTTTTTTAAGTTTCGTAGAGCAAAAACAGGTTTCGAAAGAAAATGCGAAACCTTTAAAATTTCTTCTTAACCTCAGTGGTTTCGCAGTTTTTTACTACGAAACTCTAAAGGTTTCGCATTTTCTTTCGAAACCTGTTTTTGCTCTACGAAACTTAAAAAAAGGTTTCGTAGAAGAGGGTTCGGCCCGCGGGCACACGGGAAGAACCTTGAAAGGTTTCGTAGAACTGAACAATCGTTTTTTAAGCATTTCGGGTCATTTGGATCCTATTTCAAATCTTCCGAACCTTTTTAGGGGGTTCAGGAAAGTACTTCTTCTTTTTAGAGTGTGGTTAATGCGTTTAAGTTGTATACAGAGTAATGGGTTTTATTTTTCTGCAAATTAAAGATAGGAATGATATTATGGGTTCGGTTAGTTTAAATGTAAACGCGTGTAGTAATTTTCCGGATGTGGCAAATTTTAGGTTTCTTGTGGACGTCGTGCATTGGGCAACTGAAGTCTTATGCGGTGTGTCTGGGGAAGCCGATGAATGCTTCATTGAGTATTGTGATATTTGGGAATCATCAGTGGTGTACTTGGCACTTTTAGCTTTATTCTTTTCAGCGGAATTTATTTGAATGACATCAAGGCGTTTTCGTGACGCGGTATTTAACGAAACCTGCTTGAATGCGAAACTTGAATGGGTTTATGGTGAAATCTCTTGGGTATTGCAATTTCGAAATGGTTCAGGAAAAATCTTTCAAAATTTTGAAACTGTTAAAAGGTTTTTACAAAACCTTACATCTTGCTAAACCTCATGCAGGTTTCTTTTGATTCTAAGAAATCTTATATAGTTTAGTAAAACTCTACCGAATCTCCAAGGTTTATAGTCTGGCACCTATTTTTTCCAGTGTAGTGTATATACTACATGTATATTTGAATTCTGAAGCCATTCGAATTCATGAAAGGTTTTTGTATATGGGAATTCAGAATACAGTTGATATGGTTTATTTGCTTTCTCTTCGGTCGTCGTTAGCGGAGTCTTGGAGAACAGTTTTGTTGATCTTGGAATGCCAGTGGTCGGAGTTGTGTCTATTTCTCAGGCTTTGTTTCATGTCTCAGTTACTGAATCTGACTTGTTGCTATAGGATGAATTTTTTATTGATTTCAGTTTGAAATGGAGTGCCCCATGGACTCAGAATTTTTTAGACTTTTTAAAAAATTTTCTAGATTCTTAATTCTAATTTTTCTAGGTGTTTATTTTTTATCAATCTCACTTTTTAAAATTTCAAAAGTTTTAACCTCTTAATAATCTTTTCATTTTTTTTTATTTATAATTTCTTTATATTTCTCTATTTTTTATTGTTTTATGTTTTACTCTTTTTAAGCTTCTGTTTTCTATTTTTACTGAAATTTTTAATTTAAAATTTTTTTTGTAACACAGAATAGAAATATAAATAAAATGAAAGCCTCATCTATGCCACTACTTGTAGCAACTGTGGCGCAGTTACGCCGTAACTGCGAGTGCATTTTGACCTGTAATTACGAAAAACTGCGACGTAGTTACGGGTATGCGGTCGCAGTTTTTCGCAATTACGGGTCACAGTGCGTTAGCAGTTACGCCGTAACTGAAGGGGAAACAGCTGATTTCTGTGTTTTTTTTATTTAAATCAATTGATGTAAATCAGGAAAATCAGAAAGATCAACAAAAACAAATCAGAAAAACCACGGAAATCAAGAAAATCGGATTTAACCTGTCCCTCTTTAGATTGACATTTCGAACTGCAAGGATACCAAGTTTAATCATTTCAATCGAGCTATTGATTTTTTTGATTTAAAATCAAAAAAATCAGCTGTTTCCCCTTTGCCGTAACTGCTTCACAATTCGATCGCTTTGAAATGGATGGGTAATGTTAAACAGTGGAAGAATTCAGTCTTCCATATTTAGATATGTATTACAAGTTGGCATCTAGGTTAGTTGCGACAATTTTTAAATTCAATAAATAAAGTCCATCTACTTGAGGATCCAACATTATTAAAAAGAAGACTTTATCTGTGTAGAACACGGGGGATTGTAAAGATATACACCATGAACAGTTAATAAAGACGCAATCATGAAGTCTAAAGTTTGATATGGACTTTTTTCAATGTATTGCATTCTTCTTGACTTTCAAAAATAATGTCAGGAAATAGATTTAGAATCAACATTTTATATAATTCTTATAATGGTAACTATGAAAAATAACAAAAATTTCTCTAGTGTCAAAAAAACTATCAAAAATAGCATTGTTATATAAAATTAGTGGATTTGAATAAAAGAATAAAGGTATTCTTTCGTTCGCCTATTTTCGTTATGCACATTCGATAGTAGAAACAAACAATTGAATTGATTTATGGTTTGGAAGGATCTCATTGTGTTTTTTAATTAGTTTACTCTTCCTTAAATATATATTTTTTTTTTATTTTATTTTATTTACGACGTTTCGAAATGCACTGCCTTCTTCTTCAGGGAAATATAGATAAAATTGATTGATTTAAACAAAAACCTTATAAACATATATATGATGGTCACTTTTTTCTTTTTTCATGACTAATAGTGGAACGGACGAAAAATAAATCCAGGAGAAATAGTTTAGTTCCATTTATTACAGTCTTGTCTTCTGTTCCAATATTAATCATGAACAAAAAAAAAAGTTACCAATATACATATGTATATAAGTTTGTTTGTTTAAATCAATCAATTGTATCTATTATTATCCTGAAGAAGAAGGCAGTGCCCTTCGAAACGTCGTAAATAAAATAAAATAATGTATATATATATAAAGGAAGAGTAAACTAATTCAAAAACACAAACGATTGAATGGAGAATGAAGACTAATTGAGACCTGTAAGTTTTGTAATCTAAAAAGTTCAGAAAAAGAAAGCCAGAAAAATATGTTGGCGTTCATAGATTACAGAATAATAGTTTTCTCGAAGAAAATTACTGAAATAATATTTGAGTCTTTTTTAAATGTGCTGAAACACATAGAATAATACCATCTATGACAAGTCACAGTTGAGATTATTTTTCAGTGCATTCATTCAATTTTTCTTTCTTTCGGTTCTCGTCGAACTTTTATGTGCTCTATGAAAAATAAACCTGGGTAATGAGAAAAACCTTCCCACTGAAGTCGACATCCACAATACAAGAGTTCTGTAAGTTGATTGATTTTATGTGATTATCTGCCGAAGTTCTGTATGCTTTATTTCTTTGGATTTTTTCTCATTAACTACAAAGAAAAACTATGAATGTCTTTTAATCATGTTCTCATTCACTAAATCCGTTATTTGCAGCACAGTCAGCGAAATGAGGAGAAGAAATGCTCTTTTTTTCTCTGTTTAAGGTCAACATCGAAATAGTCATAATTTCGATCAATAACTTAAAAGTATGCAGCTATCACGCTTAAGCACGGCTCCATATCCTCCTCGGATCGAACGTGTAAGAACACGGAGGATTCAACCGAATAATATGTCGAGTGATACCACTCTTCATAACGCTACACCAACCTCCGTTTCTTTCTTCGAAAATTCATCGTATACGGTATTTAATGATGCTTTCGAATCAACAAGCAAAACAAGATTCAACCGAAGAAGTCAGGTGTCACCTGAAATCGATTATTCATGGGGTAATATTAGAAGCCAAGCGAAACCGAAGAAGAAGAGCAGATGGTAAGTATAGAGCTAGTCAATCATAGTTTCTGCATACAGAAGCACCTTAAACAGTCATTTTTGAAAATGATTATTCATTTTATCTGTAATGGCACTAATCTCCATCTGTCAGACATGCACCATAACTAGTGTGAGATAGCAAAAGGAAGAACTTTATTTCGAATAGTTCTCTCACTTCAATAGTGTTTATAATGCAAAACATTCGTTATTGGGGGTATACTCAAGGAACTAGATTATCGAAGAGCCCGAAACTCGTCACTAATCCATATCATCGATAGTTCAATTGAAACGTGTTTTTTTCTGCGTTTACTTGTCATTTTAGCAACCTGTCATTCAAGCAAGCTTGTTGTTTACTTTGTTCTACAATTATTATTGGCACTCTCGCAGCTGTATTGGGTGGTGTTCTAGCGATGGTTTTAATGCGTGAGTGATATTGCTCTGCATCTTAATTGTTGAGTTCGATAAAGGCAAGTTTCTAATTTAGCACATACAGCCACAACTGCAACAACGGCGACTACCACCAGTGTGTAATAAATTGCATCATAATGAGAAATTCATATTCATATATCGATAAGGCTCTAACAAAAAGAGTCCATGAAAGTGCTAGTTTTGATTTGGAAAGAGTTTTGTATGATGAAAGATGAGTTGCACCTAAATTATAGAGATTTCTTTCACAAAAAAATAATTCAACTAAAATGAGATATTTATTTTCGAACTAGAGCACTTGGTTTTTCACCGGATTTGAAATAAAAATCATTTTTGACTTCTTTCAACTATGATTTTGATAGATATCGTTAGAAATAGCGTGAAGCACAGAATAAATTATAATGTTTGTATTTTAAACATTATCCACTTTATTAATCAGTCATATTTAAGTTTCCGATAAAACAAATGAAACCTAGTCAAGGTTAATCTATTTAGGCTGATTTTTTCATTTAATTTCGGACCTGTACCGGTTAAAGGAAATTTTATTTTCTGGAATCACATAACAATGGATGAAAATTGTAGCAAAATGTTTGCTTGACTGCCATAAAGATAATCTTTGCCGGGGACATTTTGATTCAAATCATGAACGTTCTTCACGAGTAGACAAGCCATATTATGCTTCTTATTTAAATCATTTCAAATAATCTAGCTCGCTATATTCGAGAAAACGTTTTGAGAAAATATAGTCCTTTGTTTATTTTTTTGTAATTGCGAAAGTTTCTCCTGCTATTTTGCATCTTCGGATTCTAAAAGAAAGCGTTCAATACATAATCCGCAGAGAATTAAGTGGGAATCTTTTCGTAAAAAAACGACCCAATCAAGAATAATGAACTGAATAAATGTTGAAGTACAAACAGTATAATTTATTCTGCACCACCAGCGTTATGTACGTGTCACTTGGCTTGATAATAATATCTTGTTGAAAAGTTTTTAAACAATCCTAATATGAAGTGATTAGTAGTGGAAAATAGCTTTCCTGCCAAATATTGTTTTTGTTTCCCTTTCAATAGACCGAAATTGGAGATAGGAATCGTTTACTTCTCTTGATCAGCTTGAAGTGAAGAGTTTTCACTGAGGAAGAATAGCGCGTCATCTATCTTCCATCATAATCAGGTCGTGACTTGGATTGTGCCTCTAGCATGCATTGAAAATATGATTTTCATCTAACAAGCTACAAGAGCTTTGTTTTCCATCTAATTATTATCTGAAGCCTAGTCAGGACTGCCAACGTACCCCATTTTGGGGTATAATACCCCATTTCACCTTTTTGTACTCTAGAAAATTTGATACGCCATGGGGTACATACCTTATACCCCATTTGAGCTTTTAAGTGTGTAGTGAGATTTACAAAACCTTCTAATGAAAATAGCCTATGTTTTCCACTAGAGCTATCTCATTTCTATAATATAAAGAAATCTAAAATTAAATGTATTGGTAAAGAGGCGACCAGCAGATATTAGCATCCATTTTGCTTAATTTCATCTTGAATTATTCGGTTTTACATACTATTTTCAGTAGGGGTGCAACAAACCTTTAATGAGCTCAGATTTGTCACCAAATCTCTGAGGTTTGGATTTGAATTTGGTTTCTGGATTTCGGGTATGGTTCGAATTTAGTTCCTAGATGTGGATTTCGTCTAGATTTAGATCACAGGAATGTTGATATTGCTTTTTTCATCTTAGATTTGGGATTTGGGATCGGTGGTATTTTTGGGATTTGGACTTGAGATTTTTTTTCGATCTAACTTAAGTCCCAATTGGTAGCCGCACTACACTTAAACCAAATCTCAATCCCAAATCCCAAAGTCAAATCTCACCCGAATTCCAACCTGAATAATGCAAGCCGAATCCCAAATCCAAATCTATACCAAATCTATACAATTTCATATCAATTTATAAGACTTGAAATTCTTTTCTCCTTTCTCAGACTTTATCTTAAAAAGCCTCATCAGATTTGGGTAAATTAAGATCAAATCCAAACCCCAATAAAAATCTCAGTCGAGAACAAATCCAAATCTATTTATGCCAAATCCCAAGGCCTTGAATTTGTTGTACCGGTATAATTTTCACTATGAACAACGAAATAAGTTTTACTAAATTTTTCTCTTTTTCTCGTTTCCCATTGTATCATTACCATTTCCTATTAAATTTGAAGCATACATAGTTCTTTTTGTCTGAAAAGTCAATTTAGTTTTACATTTTCTCTTCAATAGATTTGATGATAATATTCGCATGGAATTGAACAAGGTTTATGAAATTGGTAATTCTAATGGTGTAGAAGCAACAAAAGACAAAGAATCTCTTAGTTTTCGAGACTAACTAGCTAAACTTATAAATTAACTAGTATACTGTTTTTGGAGAGAAAACGAAAAACAAAGCTAATCCAATTATGAAAATAGTGAAAATTTGAGTTGTTTTCTACAATGGAAGTTGAATTTCATCGGGTTTCTCAATCATATCCTCGATTTTAGGGTCAGAGATAATGTACCCCAACGATATACCCCATTCTAACAAGGAATATATCCCTCATATACCCCATTTTGACTTTCATAAACCCCATTTGAAAAATAAGAAATGGCAGCACTGGGCCAAGAGCAACATGACTAGTTAAAGACCAAAAAAGGAGCTATAATTAGTAACTAATTTTACTCAATACTGAATCTAAGCAGTATCTGCCTCTTCAAGGTTTGTTTCCTGGGACTAGCTCAACACAATTATTGTATTGATAACTTGCAGGGATTTCAATCTATGCAAACATTCAATACCTTGCCAGTAATATATACATGGTCACAATTTTCAATTGTACACGAAATCCTTTTCCTAATAAGAGTTTACTAGTCTTTGTTACATGGTCTAAATGAAAGAAAGTTAATTCGATATCCTCGTCTGGAGACGGAAGCCTCCTGGCTGTATCTTAGATTTCTATATTTGAAAACATACATTGACTAATATTGGAAAGAAAGATTTCTGGGTCATAGCATTCATGTCTCATAGAGAAGATAATGTTTCTGCGATGAACAGCTATTAAATTTCATATGATGCTGAGGAATCTTCAATTTTGTAAATAGGCAACGGTTTTTGTAAAGTACCCAACTCCCTGGTGGATTAACACTGTAGCGTTTGGAATTCGGAGATTTTAGCGTGTTTTAATATGGAGGCAAATTTTTGACGGAGTCAGAGAGAATGCTGCAAAGAATATTAAAATTTCGGGAAATGCTTTCTGACCATGCATAATGCACGAGTGCTACCATTAGCAATGTTCCCAGGATTCATAGAGTAATTCAAATTATAAGAACGCTTATAATTTCATATAATGTTTCTTATTTACAGCGGCAACAACAGCAACAACAACAACAACAACGACCACGACGTCGACGTCGACAACAACAACAACTACTACAACAACAACGACGACTTCAACGACAACAACGACAACAAGTACAACTACAACAACAACAACCACTTCAACAACAACAACAACAACAAGTACAACTACAACGACAACAACGACTTCAACAACTACAACAACGACGACAACTACAAAAACAACAACCAGTACAACGACAACGACAACGACCAGTAAGTCACGATACTTTAATACCCTATATTCCGGTAATGATTACTAGGACGAGCATTACGGTGGAATAATACGACGGTAAACGAACGTTTACGATAGTGTATAGTACCGTTTCCGATCGTTAATCGCCGTAACACCCCATATGTAGACGTTTTGGTATGCACCGTATTACGCTCGTCTTTTTCTACGTCGTAAACGGCTAATCAAGACCGCAGCACGACCAACAAATTGAGTATTCAGCCACTTACAGTCATTTACGGTACGTTGAAAACCGATCGTAATGCGGTGCATGCTAAACGGCTAAAAAAATTAACGGAAACGGCCGTTTACGACCGTGCTTCTTCGATCGGGGATTTCTTGATAATGGATGAAATTAAACTCATTTTTTTGTAATTCTTCGCCTCTAAGTGGGTATAATTTATTTCATGAGGTATCACCCCATTAATTTTGAGCAGGAAGTCGGAAATTTACAGATATGGAAGATACGTATCTGTTGTGCTAATCGACGTCTCTTTAATTTAATTTAATTTGACTCTTGCAATTCTAGAAATGTCACTCGTTATCAATGCATGGATTATAGGGTCTCTATTAATACTGACCCTATATTATCATTCAGTCGTGGCCGCGTTAGATTTCATTTCAGAAAATGCTTGGGTGTTTTCGAATCAAGATGAGGTTTCTTATTTGTTTTCAAACTTCTATCCTTCGAAAGTTCGTTTCATATCAGCTTTTAGATATTTGGGCTATTTTGATCATTGATCATGGTGCGCATTTATGCATTGACCCTTTTTCATTTCTTTGAATGTAAACGCTATCGAAAAAAAAATTAATTGATAATAAGACAGTATTCAGGAATGTATTTCGAATAGAAAATCATGTATGTCGTTCATATGGGAAGCGCAGAAACCAAACTGTCAGAGACTCAAGAACATTGGAAATGTTCAAAAAATAAATCCAGCAGCACACCGGCATGTAACTGTGCAAATATTTAGATTTTCAGTTGTTTCTAGAATACCGGAAAATTCATTGAACAGCTGTTCGAATTGTCAATTTGGCGAGACGAAAAATCCTAGTCATTTTCATGAGACTGTAAACATTTTCCCAGTCTCTACTCCGCATTTTTGGTTCATGCGGACCGAAGCATCTTCTAAAACCGAAATTCCTCCGAACCATTATTGAATCGGCATATTACTGGTGGTGTGATCATTTCATTCCGTATTATACAGATGCACACAAACCATATCTCAGTTCTTTGACTTTGGTTCCTATGAAACTTCCTTTAAAAAGTGCAGGTTTAGGAAGTTCGTCTTTTGATGTGTCGTGATTATTGATAGTTTTCAAGAAGGAACCTACACTCTAAAAAAAATAGGTTCTTTCCGGAACTTAAAAAAGTTCTTCCCATGGGCACACCGGAAGAACTTTTTTGGGTTCCGTATAGGACTTTAAAAAGTTGGATGTCAAAGCTACAAAACCTTTTCAAGATTTACAAAACCTGAAAGGTTTTGCAGCTTACAAGCCAAACCTTTNACTAGTTTTTTTAGAGTGTATCGAACCTATACTCTCACAGAATCATCGGAAGAATTTATTATGAAGAAAATATAGTGTACTGCTGGTCAACTAAATATGTGAAGCAAGGATGTAATACTTTTCTGATGATCCTGAAAGTTGATACGAAAACCCAATCGATCATACCAAGATAGATTCTGATTGTTGATGAAGTGTGGGTGCATTGAGAGACGTTTTATGTCAAGTGGACATGTATGTGAGCTTTGATCTTGACTGAATTTATTCAAGATTGTGTAAATCAAGGTCATATGTACGAGAAATTTCGTAAACACTTGGATCATTATCCTAATGTCTCTTGATTCGAACGACATTATGGGTCATTCCATCATATTTATCGAAGTTGAAACGAACTCCACTAGTAGGGGCATCCTTTAGTTAGGAAAACCTACTCCCTAGTGATAACCTAGCGAAAAATGCTTTTATTAAGTGTAAATATTATTTTTTAATCTCTCATTTTAATTATTTAGCCACAACGACAGCAACGACAAGTAAGTTTTCAGTCTTTCATTACTTGGCACAAAATGATTTTATTTCTATTGTACTTCGGATAGTGCCATCCTGTACTAGCCCAATTACCACTGGAGCAATTATTACTATCGATTCTGGTAGTGCTACACTCACTTATAGTCTCTACACCCACGGATTTTACGCCACTGATTCTTCAGCAACGCTAACATTTATTATCACCGGTGAAATAGGTGGTGCCCATCACTATTGGTTGTTGGATAATGTATCTGTCAATGATACAGTTAGCAATACAAATATTCTTGTCAATGGCGGGTTTGAAACAGGTGATTTCACTGGATGGACACAATTTTGTGCTACGGATGCCAATTGTGATGTAGGTGCTTACGGCCAAATAACGAACAGTCCGTGTCATGCAGGATCATATTGCTACGTTGATAAGTGTGGAAACAAAAATAACTTTGATTATCTTATCCAGTCATTTGATACTGTCAGTGGAAAATATTACTGGATATCTTTCTATTTGGCAATTAACAAAGTGGGAAACAATTGGTGGGTATATGTGATGTTGTCCTAAATGCAAGTCATTTCTTTGATAAGTGGAATACGACCTGAAGAAACAGGATTAAACTTGACTTGAAAGACTTTTGTGTGATCCAATTATTTTTCGAACTAACCATGCGTATTCTTAACACTTAGTTTGCCAAATAAAAATATAATAACCTTTCGCAGCTGCGAATTTTGAGTAACCAGATTGGCTGCATTGGTTTTGACATAGTTACTACAGTTGAAACAACGAAGCTTGATTTTTCAGCTCATGCGCAATAAGAAGGCTTTTCAGAAATGAGGTTATTCGAACGGACCATCGTAATAAACTGATAACTTTGTATTGACAACCAAATAATCAAAGGAGATAACAGCTGTTGAATTACGAAACTCATGACTGTCAACACTGTAAGCTTAAATGTCGTGTATAGATCTCTTTGAATATCAGACGACTTCATAACTCATGGTAGACTTCGATTTCAATATAACCAGCAAAGAAAGAATTTTTCGATTCAATTAAAAGTTAAATGCGAACGGAAAGGAACAGGCTAATTCGGCAGAGAGCTGATTGCATATCGCTTTTACCAAATATTCGCTAAACCTCTTCTAACAACAGACGGCTGTGGCTTTGTACAATGAAGATTTACTACGCTGTTACACATTTGACATCTTTTTCTACTCTAGTTTGTTTTGCATTCTCTAAAAAACCTATGCTATTTGACAACCTTTTCTAGAATTCTACCAAGCATTTTAAGCAGCCAAGTCCTTGTGATACCACCTTTCTTACCAGGAACGAAATCATGTAAATATGAGTACTTTGGTGTTATGTTCAGAAGTCAGGTTTTTAAGTGTTAATAGGTTCACTAGATTTTTGAGACAAGCTTTCGGAGAACCCGTTATGTTTTATTGAGCCATTGATAGTTTTTCTTCTGAATGATCACTTGATATGTGTGACCTTTTAATATGGGATGATATCGTCTGCTTAAGTGAAAATTTAATGCATACTGCATGACATCATAAGGTTGATCAGAGTTTAATACAATAGTTGCTCTCGATACGAAGGAATTTGTAAACACTGGTCGATCATAGATTCAACTTATTTTGAGTACATGCTAAAGGATCCTAATACGCCTGTTACATCGCTTGACCACTACTGTCTACATGAATATGAAAACCTATGCATGAGTTCTTACATAGGCTGAATCCAGTATTATTTTTACTTACAATATCGATCCGTTTCTGAGAGACAAAGTTGTACAAATACATTTGATAAGATTCTTTTACAAAATACAGTGAACAGTTTGCTATAGGAGTTTCTGAGTACGAGGATCTTCACAACATAATGATGCTGTTCATAAAAGTTTGCAGAAAGAAAATAAGAGTAGCCTATATAAAATATTCGCCTATGTAATTGCACTAAATGAAGCGCGAAGAACCACATATGAATGAAAACTATATAATAATGGCTAGAATTTGTTAGAGATCTATTCAATCACTCTGATAAAGGCTCATCTCTAGATGAGTTGCTTGAATTCATATCGATGCGAGTTAATCAATCAATTTTATCACCATTTTCATCGGTGCACTTCCATTTATATGAGTCAAATTCTTATTGTGCTCTTGGGTCTCGCGCAGTATAATGGCCAGATTTCAGCTTCAATATAATCTGCGCAAATCGATGAATTTTGTTCTGCAGCTACCAAAGTTTCAAGCTAAACGAATGAAAACTCAGTGTTTTGTTCAGGAGTGCTTATAGGAAAATCGAAGGGGAAGAGAACTGTTTTATTTTAAATAAGTTTTCAATCAAAAAATCAATTACTTTATTAAAATGATAACATTTTGTATCCTTGTTTTCCAAAATAACAATTTAAGGTGAGACAGCTTAAATCATATTTTTCGATTTCTGGGATTTTTCTGATTTTACTAATTTAAAGTCAATTGATTTAAATAAAAAACAAAAACAGAGAAATCAGAAAATTCCAGAGAGCAGAAGTCAGCTATTTTCCTCTATTAAAAATTGCATGTCAATATCAGGTAATAGGGGCTTGCCAAATATCAGCTTTTATCACCACTTCGTATAGGAGAACACTTTTTTTCTGGCTATAGAAATTAATGAGAATTCTGATTTCGTTATACGCAGCAAATCTTTTGTGAACTACTTAGAGCCACATATGGCCCATTTAAAATGGTCCATTGTAATTGCTGAAAGATTGACTATCAGCTAGCTCTTATGCCAGTATGGAAAATAGACGGGGTCTCTTGTTTTGTACCGAAGCTTTGAAATGTCTGGTATCTTTTAGTAAAAACGTTTTTCCTCTAAAAATTGTATATGAAATAAAAAGGGCGAAATTTCAGGATCAGTTAACAAGAATTCCAATCTTAACATCTGAGAGGTTTTAACTCCTGTTTCTTTGATTTTTCAGTGACTGAAAAATATCAATCAATGTTTTCTTTCCGGGATTTTTAGCAGTCTATTCTCTGGAACTATGCCTCTGAGTGAATCGCTTGAAGTGCTAATCTATGGACTTTCTTTATTTTAGCAAAAGAAAATTTTAGTGTCTAATAGTGGATATAAATTTCAGGTTGGATCCACATATCTCTTTCATCTTGACAATGACCATATAGCTTACTCAATGATGATTCTTATTTCAATCTTTTTTATTACAGAAAATGTTTTAATTCATTAGTAACATTGTGTCATGCAAAAATATAGAATGATTTTGACTTTCTAGACCGTTCTTATCCACGTATTGAAAACTATCGAAGTTTCGAACATGAAGTTGTGATCGCCCCCATATGGTATTTGAAAAATTTAAGTTCGAAATTTGATTTGAAATTTGACACATGAAACGCCTTTGATCTAAGCTCTTACCTATTGAAGGTTTTGTTAATATTTCGTAAGATAATATATTCAGTATTGGAAAATCTGCTCTGAAATTTACACCCCTAGAAGAGAAATACAATAGAAGTGGGAAAACCTTCTCAATCAACTAATCTCACGAAAAAGGTTTTTCAATGCACCTTTAAAACTGCAACTGAAAAACTCACACTGAATATGGCTGAGGAAAATTATGGCAGTTTTTTAAATGCAACCAATTTTCAGCATCCCGATAGCGAATGCTAAGAAAACTGAAACCATTCAATACTTGGACATTAATCCTACTGTATATGAAGAAGATGAATCTTAATTAAATAACGATATGAACATTTTGTCACGCGCTTCCCCCCTCCCCAGACAAATTACCTAGTACAGTCGACGTCTTTCAAAATATGTGTTATTCTGCTTAATATGTGCGTAATGTAATTACGTCTCTATGGATGTTTGCTCGATGCTCTGTTTTGAAACATCTATCTCATCATTTTACAACGGCAAGAAACCTTGACATATCCATGAGCTTGACAGATGGAATTCCATCGTAAACAGAAAAGATACTATCGAAAAAATACTTCAATACTTTTACTGAGAAAGTATATAGTGCACCATAAACCATAGATTCATGTACACATTTCGATACCTTTCCAATATACATCTTTTCGAATTTTCCAGTAACATACTTATTCCACCTTATTCTATAAGCCAATCGAAATCTTATCGTGAGCAATGCGAATGCCATAAGTCATTCGCTTAACATAAGTCCTACTTTCTAATTACACTTATGTTCCATTCCTATCGGCGAATAAGCTAGTATTTACTGCGTTGAAAAACACGATTGCTGTTTGATCTTATAAAAAGTAAGAAATTTCATTCGTAGTTTTAGTTTCCATAATTCAGTATGTGTCATACTGGAACGTTTTTCTCCCGATTACTAATGCTTCGACTATCTAAACTGATGATTCCTTTTGTCTTCTGGAAATTCTATCAAAGGGTTTGGGATTAATTAAATTTCTAAAAAAAGCAAAGTACCTAGGTTTCCATTGATTGTTGTACTTAATTGAAAAGCAGATTAAAGATGAACACAATTTTCAATGATTTTCCAGGTCAAAATTCAATAATAAAATCCGAGCTGTGCTAGCGTACCTATAAGGACTTGAAAAATATGTCAAATACTTTTTGCGAGCAGAGTAGGTAATTTACAAAATGTTCCGGTGCACATGCAATCATATTGTCGACACTACGCTAAAAACAGGATTTTTAGTATCTTTTTCTCATCAATTTCAGAATGTATCACACGGTGTTTCGATTGAGAAGGTGCTTCAAGAATACAAAGTCAATGAGACAAATAATTTCATCTTGCAATGATTGATAGTGTTTTTAAAGAAGAGAATATCTTGTTTTGCATTTTATTTGTGCCAAAAATGGATAAGATGTATAGTATAAAATATTATGCATGAAATACATTATTATTGAACCTTTCGAGCTAAGAATAGTGTAAAAATGCACTCGTCAAACACGGACTAAAACTTTTCATGGTACCTTTGTAAAGAGACCTATTTTTCATATGTAATCATTAGACGCGAACCTTTTCAATTGATACGGTTCAGCTTTTTTCTTGCCACGATGAGATACTTCACTATTCTAAAAGCATTGGTTGCCGCTGGATTTAACTGTCTCAAGATTCACAAAAGTAATAACACAAAGAAGATTGATGTTTGCACGATGAATTTTTTACCGCAAGGCTTTATGTGCATAGCATATGTTGGATACTTTTGTACTCACTAAAAGAATACATTACTGATTGCCAGTGGTTTTTTACTTATCTTCTGCTTCGATGAAAGATTTCAATGGATCTATTAAACACGTTTTATCGGAATGCACGTACGCGTGAAAGAAGTTACTCATCGGTTTCTGATCATATCCTCGAGTCGAGTCTGTTTCATCATGTGTGAAAAAACGAAGATGGGTTGACAACAAAAAAGCGATTACTACCAGGGCGTATAATAGTTAGTTTTTGGAATAATGATTATGTTCAATTATTCCATGGTTCAGCTCGATGCCATTGATTCATCACTCATCACTTTGTTTTCGTGCGTAAGGAATGATGTCTCATGCACGCAATTGCTCGATTTTGTGATCGAGTACGAACAAATTTTCAATTTCAATTAAATTTCCAAAATAGAAAAGAATATACTTTATCTTCTTTGACCTTATGGAGTACCGTCAGCAACTTTGCTTCTTTCTTACTCAAGTATTAATTACATCAAAACGAATGTGATGATGATTAAAATGGTTGTTACATTTCGCTTTATTACCAGGAACACTGAAAAACATGGTTAAAATACATTTTAAATAACCATACATAAGTAAATTGAATTGAAAATCCTTTGAAGAACTGCCTCTTGTCGGACAGATTCGATGATCACATGTCCATTCACCAGCCTGGATATGAGTCAAGCATTCCTTATATTTGCCCGCCCCCGATATGCACACTCCACGAAGAAGAATATATTTAAAGTTGAAAAAGGGATGAAGATTTCGAATGGATCTCGATGTTCCTAGATTAAAACTTCATAGGATGAATAGGCAGCGTAGTTCTATTCGGAAGGGGAGGAGACCTTTTCCTAGCCAACGGTTCGAAAGAATTACTTTGCCTGTGCTTTAATTAACGTGGTGGCAACGAAACATTTTCACTGATTCTGTCTCTACATCAGCAAGTTTTACCTGAGGAAGAAGTGTGGGTGTAGTATTTTTTGTAGAACTAAAGTGAAATCAATATTAACTTCATTCAAAAGGATACTTTCTAGCAGCTCGTTTCCAGAGACAGTTCACTAGTTCGTAGCTTGCTGACAAACAATCGAAATTAATTGGAAACTAACGATAAAATCAGTAATCCTTGCATGCTTTATCAGATTTTGGTGATGATTATTAAGTTGTAGATTGTAGCCGACTGGTTCTCTTCGAAAGCGTAAGTTACTTTCAGTAGTTTAACATGGTGAATCCATTTTTTTGTCCAGTTAATATAATTGTTCTTTTACCATCAACACAGTATCTCACTTGACTTCTTTTTTAGTGAATATGTCATTCATTACGTGATCTGTGCAGCTCCGCCAAAGATTCTTCTCAGTTATCACTAGCTAATCCATGTCATGAAATACACCTGAGGAGTTTAGGAGACATCGTTCCAAGGGTAAATCATGAGTAGTTTAGGTTCATAATGCTTTTCTCGGAGATTCTGCCTATTTACCTAATTTTCCTACTTACTCAAAGTATTTAAAGAAAAATCGAACAAATGCATTCGAACTTAAACTACCATCAGGTAAATGATTTACCGTAGAAAAAATTGTATTTTTACGAAGATTTTGATCTTTGAAAACTCTGCTGTAATGAATAGAGCTTGATAAGATTGGTATTTAGCTCACAATGAAACATCTATAACATGTAATATTGCTTTTCTAGTGGAAATTTTAGTGTCCGAATGACGTGTAAATATTCCAGGTGAACAAAGATGCACAGTTGAGTTTTCTCATTTGTATTGTACCGTATAAGAAGTTTCTTAAGATGATGTTCAAGAAATTTAGGTAAATTATGATCGAAACCTAGATGCATCTTATACGAATTTCATTCATTAAAAGTAGCCGGAGCGACAAAAGCACGTTTGCTTTTTATTCTGAGACTAATCTGAATTGATAATCTTTGTGAAGAGTTTATGAAGGCCGAAAAATATCCCAAATTAAGATAAATCTCTACAAAGCTACATGAAACCATTAGATATAATATGGAACTGATGTGCCTAGTCGAAAGTATAAACCATGGCATAAAATAACCGAATCACATTTCTATTTCGTTCAGTCCTCTTGAAATAATTCGAAGTCGTTTAGAGGTTCACAAACTACGTAGTTATCAATGCACCACACAGCAACCTTTTACATAACTCAATCAGAAAACAAAATTTTTTCTTTGCTTTCGCGTTTGTTGTTCTGTTATGTATGCATAAGATTCATGTTAGATAAACTTCACTATGATAACATCCCATGCACATAGAGTCGTATATTTTTTGACTAAGGGACAAAAATAAGACATAGATAGGTGTAAATGTGTACGAGAAGTTTTCATTTGTTCAAATACACTATTATAGTTCGCGTTGGAAAGTAACAAGAATCATGAGTTAACATTTCTTTACACATTGGAAAAAAGATAGCCACTCTTTTTCAGATCACTAATAAAAATTCCATTTCTGACATAAAATCGGTGGGTCCTTTCACATCACACTTATTGTTTAGTTGCCTGATGATAGAAATATTCTTTATGAATGAGTTCGAAATTTAACACTTTTTAAAAACGTTTTTCAAGACTATTGGAAATTCGAATGATGAAATTCAAAACAGTTGTCATCACGATTATAATAGCTATCAAACTGCAAGCATCCATTCGAGCACAACTCTTTACTGCAAACTACGAATGCGAGCTTCTTGGTTTTTGCAATTATCGTGGCCGATGCATCAACGGAGGCACGGAATGCTTGTGTTATCCTCCATATGACGGTATCAACTGCTCTATGTGTGCTCCCGACTATTTCAACTATCCGTCGTGCGATAAATGTGCATTGTTTTGCATGAATGGAGACTCATGTGCCAGTGGTACCTGTGTGTGTCCAGCCAATGTTTCAGATGTTTTCTGCTCTCCATGCCCTTCTAATCACTACGGCCCCAATTGTACACAAGATCCAGTTGGTTTCTCGATTATAACCAATGAAATGATATTCGATGTCGGTGGAGCAAATATTACTATCTTGGGTGCTCATTTTAATACAAGTGCTTGTGCAAGTGACGTGCTCTGTCGCTTTCAGTTTTACAATACAGATCCGTATTACAGCTCATTTTTATATGAAATCTATCATTACTCACAAGGTACTGTTCTTAACAGCAGTGTTCTAATTTGCATACTGCCAATGATGTGGGCTGGTTCATATATGGTGAGCTTTTCGTTTGACAACGGCACACACTGGCTAAGTGATGCGTATCATAATGACTCAAGTGCATTGAGACTGTTTGTACGTCCCTATTGTCCGTCATATCTCAACGTCTGCTCGAAGAATGGTTTATGGTGTGCCTTTGGTCGATGTGTCTGTAGAGAAAATTATGCTGGTGAAATGTGCAATCAATGTGCCGACGGCTATTTCGGATATCCTTCATGTTACGAATGCCAATCAAAGTGTGAGAATAATGGAATATGTGTAAATGGAACTTGTGCTTGTACCGAAAATTTTACTGGTACGTTTTGTACTGAATGTCAAGCACCATATTCTGATGAAAATTGTTTACATGTTCCAACATTTTTGGCTATTACTCCACGTGCCACTCGAGATCTTGGTGGCATCCATGTGACAGTTATTGTTGAGAATTTCCCTGAAAATATCTCAATTATTCTTTGTCGGTTTTCATCGATTCCTTATACTAACGGATTGGATTCTGATCATTATTATTTGCACTCAAGTTATTATGGCAACTGGAGTGACATAAGCTATGGACGAGTCATCAATCGCACTACACTTATCTGTCTGACACCTAGAATGAATGCTTCAGACAGATTGCTTGAAATATCCATCGACGATGGGTCTATCTGGTTAACTACATCACTTACTTTAAATGTAGAAGGCACTTGTCCTAATCAATCGGGTAATAAATGTTATTACGGTCTATGCAGCTTAGGCAAATGTTATTGTACCCAACGTTATGCAGGAGTTGACTGTTCTTCATGTGCTCCTGGTTATTCCAATTATCCTTACTGTTATTCATGTTCTATTTGTCAATCACACAACGGTATCTGCGATTCTGATGGACGATGCATCTGCAATGAGCCGACACGTTTCAGTGGCATTTATTGCTCAGAATGTCAAAAGAACTTTTATGGTCTGAATTGTACAAATCATACTCAATTTCTAAGTGTGACACCTCTCTATGTAACCGACACCACTATGCGCGCTGGTATCGATATAACTTTATTTGGAGCATATCTCTTGTTTTCTTCTGTGTCCGATGTACTATGTCTATATCAAGGTGAGCGCACCTGGGTGGTATCTGCAAAACACGCTGATACTAGCACAGTCGTTTGTCGACTATCATGCTACTATCCAATGACATCCATCGAAATATCTCTATCACTCGATAATGGGACGACATGGGTAGAGAAATCTTCATATTCATGGCAATATTATATTTCAATCAATCCAGAATGTCCTGTTAATGGTTCATGTTTACACGGAAGATGCTCGTTTAGAAGTTGCCTATGCCACACAGGTTTCACGGGATATTTTTGTGATCGTTGCGCCCATGGCTATGTTGGATATCCTTCGTGTTACAAGTGCATTACAAGCTGTGGCAATAATGAGACATGCTACAACGACACATGTGTAAGTGTTTATGAATTCACTGCACTCACGCCAGTAAGAATCATGCTACTTTTACACTTCAGATTCAAACGATCCAAAACTTAATTTTATATGATGCTATTTGATTCCTCCAAGAGAAACATGAGCGAGGGCAAAAATTTGATTAGACTGATGTTTTCTTCCGACACAAACATACTGCTCTGTAAATTAAATCTGATGAGATCAAATTTGTGGAGACTTTTTTCTGTGATTAAAAGAGGGTTCGTTCATCGTCATTGATAATAGAGTTATTTCTTCACCAACTATCAGTATTACTGTTTTGGGGAAGTTCTGATGTAAATAAAGCAAAATATCTAGAAATGTGCTAAGCTTTATCTATCGTGCTAAGTCTCTAACGAAACGGTACAGTCGCATGACTATCTGATCTACGAGCAAAATTAATATGAATAGGTGGCTGATCATTGTATCTTTGATTGATAAATTTCTTTTTGTTGTAACTTTCATAATCTAGTCATGCGATTTGGTCAATACTCAATCTTAACCTACGTAGTAATTTGCTAACGGAGTCTTTTGTAAAAATTCAAATTGTTAATTTTACAATTACTTTAGGTAGCGTCTGATTGTCTGAATGAGACCGATTGCAGAAATCACTCAGCATTTGGAAGCACTATGCAGTCGACCCTATTGACTACAAAAACAACTCATCAGTCAAGCAGTCATATTCAATTTTCTCTTATTCTCAACTTGGTCGATTCCAATTTGACGATGAATGAAATTGCGTCACAACTCATGTCCATTTTTATCGTCTCTCTCGATATGACATCCAATCAGATAAATATTAGTGTGAAAAAAGTTCTTAATCATGACGTGACCAACACCATTGCTCAAGTCCGTTTATTCAGCACACTAAATATGCCAGCAAGCTCACTACTTGAAAAGATCTGCCAACAAATCTCTAATTCATCGTCACCTTTACGAGCCAATGATCTTACTTTCAATTTAAACACTAGCTCGATGATAGACTTTCAAAATAGTAGTATCAAATTTTGCGATGCTTCTGGAACAACCTCATGAATCTCGGCACGATAAATAACGTTGCTTTTCATCAGGATGATGTTATGTTTAACTTTGGTCCTCCGGACAATTATCTGTCCTTCATGCTGTTCTTAAGACTCGACAGATACTATGCATAAAAAATCTTCACTTTATTGAAGATTGCTTTGACAATTACTTATCATTCAAACCCTCAACCCACTAACACTTGCCAAAAAGAAATCGATCGATTCTTCAGCGTATGACTCTTCGATAGGGAAAACGTTGCTTGCGGAATTTATTTATAATGATTGATTTTTATAACTGACATTAGCTTCACTAATCCGATTCAATACACTCGAGCTTTCGTATTTTTAAGGCACCTTTAATAGTTCTCTTCGAATGTTAACTGACGATTACCAAATACCTAAGACTATTCTAATTTGCACATTTTGAGCTAGAACTTCGTTTTCTCCTTTCTAATTTTTGTCTTCTTTTGATCATCTGCCTTATTATTACTAGTATCATTATTCATCCTATAGCAGATCTTACTTATAAACAGTGCGCCTCAATGAATTCAAAATGATTGGAAATAGCTATTTAAGAAAGTTCAATTTTTAAGCAATTAGTGATTTTCTGTTGATCATACAGATGTGAAATCATTTATCAACCCTATTCTTTATATCGATTATATTATTCGTAGTATATTAAATATAGTCTTCCAATAGCTATAGTGTGAACTTCGAAGGCCCATAATAAAAAAAAGGTAGAAATAGTGAATGCGAGATGAAGATTTTTATTTATGAACCATATGCAGTGTCACAACATCCTTGATTGAACTTCACGCTCACTATTTCATTCAAAAATGCTTGCAAACACCACTGAATGGATGAAAATATTGAACTGTTTCTATATTCTGGTATTGCCTATTGTGACGAATTTATTTTCTTTCACAATAATTCAAGCTTCATAGATTTGATCAGCGAACCCAAACGGAAATAAATTTGAATGTAGAGCTTTTTTTCCATGGATTTCAAATAATTAACTTACATTCAAATTAATTTTAAGGCCATCACGTAAGTAATGTATATTCCCTTTGGACGTTCTTGACATAGTTTTCTAAATATTCTTCGAAAAACTGTAATCAGATTCGTACTACCTTCTAGGATATTTAAAGTATGTATCATTGTATTAAATTCTGGTCGATTTATACTATTCTCAAGTAGATAAAGCGTTTGCATGAAATCTAGTATCTTTTATTCACACACTATAATAAATTCTTCAAGAAGAATGCTAGTTGTTACTTCACTGGTCTCTAAAAACAATATAGAAAACCCTCAAATAACTATAATATTAACACGTTAAGCATATCTCTCATAGACACTATAAAGACCATCGAGATCATCGGCTCACAAACGCCAGAATCACTTATTCAAGTATATAAATGAATATACATGGATAGTTTTCGCTTTCACGAATCGTGCACTATTCTCTTCATTTCTTCGTCTTTTCGTTACCATAGTGTGTAGCATTCAGCTTTCATCAGTCATATGTATCATAGAATACGAAGACAAAACATAGTAGATCTTCTAGATCGCATGAGAACGTGCTCAAATTTATATAAGATGTCTTGCTCTAACTAACTTGTCTTTCTTTAATTTTGGGTAGATTTTTTCAAGTAAAAATGAAAGAATGATAGTGATCGACCTTATAAAATTTGATCAATAGTTTTTCTAGAGAAATATCTAAATAATCTTATTCGTCGTATGCTCTTAGATATCGGCCATGATAGAAAATATTTCATTCAATGTGTCTCGTACTGTTTTGTTTTGAATTTCACCGATGAATCTAAAACAAAAACTTCATCGTCAAATCAGACATCATGATAGCTGATCATGGAATGTGCAATATAGGTTCTTCAGATCATTATCAACGTTGAATGCTCATCAATCGATTTTAAATCCTCTTCCTTTGATTATTTGATCATGAGACGAGTCACCTTTTGGTAATATTATGTTTTCAAGCATTTTCCATACACTAAAACATGTACATCTGTTTGTATGCTTGTCAAGAAACGAATACTTGACTTGATAGAAGAAAACTTTAGTGTTCAAATTAAAAAAGAAGTAAGAAAAACTGGTACATCATAGATTGTTTATCATTTTACGGGAATATGATTATCTCTTTTAATCGAACATGTAAAACATTGCGGAAAATTTATAGAGAAAAAATGTGTGAAAAACTATAGTACATATAATTAGACAGCAATTATATGTAAGGAAACAATAAACTACTCTCGGCAAAAATTAACATTGTTCAACACATTTTTCATCACGAATATATTCGTTATTTTACAGTCTATGCAGTTATTGATTCGATAGTTCATCATGGAACTTGAGATAGTAAAATCACCAACACCAGTGTTCGTCGTCAGATACAATATATTAGGAAAAAGTATCTACACGAATTACTAATGAGTCTTGCTCGGCTCGTCTTTCAATTGACTGTAGTTTCGTATGATATCGAAACTACAGAACGAAAATAACTATAATATCTTCGAGGAAAAAACGAGAAAGTTTTTGTTAGATTAAAAATCTATGTACTTGCGCATTTCGGCGGTATAGTTTACTTTCTACATCACCACAGTAGATGCAGGTTCGGAATGCTCGCTCTGAGATATTTAGATCGAAACTCTTCTCCTCACTGCCAATGAGAGGCGTATTTTGTCAACCGATGAGGACATTATCATCCGGACTGTTTTCTGACTCTGCAACTACAGCCACACCGACATTAGAGGACATCTCTTCTTTGCTTAGCTTCACAAATAAGACATGATAGGCGGAATAGAGAAGCAAATCTTATTCCTGTCTTTTGACGCCAGATTGAATCATCACGGTCATGTGAATATAGTCTTCTTTCAATAAGCAGTTGAGACTCACTGAATTAGCTAATCTTTTTCTGCCGATTCTGCTCTCGCCATACGACACCACCTGTCACACATTCATTAAATTTCATACATATGGTTGTCCTAAAGCATGGATCGTATGTTACTTATTCTTCTTCGTCAAATTCAGAATGTCTATGAAAGCCGCAGAACAGTATCAGTTTCTTTTCAGCAAATATTATATTACTCTTTCGTCATCATACTTGAACTTCATCGTATTTTCATCTAGCATTAATCTTGCGGTTTACTGATTCTTTGCTATCATTTCATCCCTCTATTATCAAGACTCAATTTTTGCTCCTCGCTACTAAGATCCCGCAAAAGTTCTGTATGCTTGATTTCGTGTCTATTGATTGGTTTTATTAAATTTCCATTAAATTTTATTTTTCATCTTATAAAATTGGTCGATATGAATCTTGAAAGACTTTTGCAATTTTTTGTACTCAGTTCTACTGTATCATTTTGTGCATTCTCGCCGATCATTGTACCATTAACTGTTTTTTTCTTATCATGGTACTTGCATTCAACAACGATTCTCCCACTTTGGCTTTTCTATTGTTGCTGGTTGTACATTGATCGTCATACTGATTCACATGGTGGTCGATGGAGTCATTGGATTCGTTGTTGTAGAATATGGACGTATTGGACACAGTATTTTCCTCTTCAATTGATTAAAACTGCTGATCTAGATCCGCATCGCAATTACATATTCGGCTATCATCCACATGGTATAGGAGCTATTGGAGCATTGGGAAATTTCGGTACAGAAGCAACACATTTCTCTAGTTTCTTTCCAAACATACGTCCACATTTAATGCTCCTTCGAATACAATTTTTCAATCCATTTACTCGTGATCTCTTACTTGCATTGGGTATACATTTGAGTTCCTCTGAATCGTTATACATACAGATCATCATATTTTTATTATTTATTCAGGTGCATGCTGTATATCACGCAATAGCTGTGAATATCTATTGAGTGGCAATTGTGGTCAAGGTAATGCATTAGTCATTATTATAGGTGGTCGGCGTGAAGTTTATTTGACACAAAAAAATAAGATGTTACTTTATTTAAAGTCAAGAAAAGGATTCATTGAACTGGCACTAAAACATGGGTACCCTCGAGTCTTTATTTAATTATAATGGAGCGTTAAGAAATTTTCTATGCTTTTGTATATTTGAAGAGCTTCTATTGTACCAGTTATCTCTTTCGGAGAAAATGAGCTATACGAGCGTTGTACCTTTTTTGGATTAATATCCAGCGGTATTCCTTGGGGTCAACGATTTATGGGATATCTACCACTTCGACGTCGAGTCGTCACTGTCGGTAAGCTTATCCACAAATATTCTTCGTTTGATTTATGAGATGAAGAACGACTTTACAGTTGGTAGGCCGATTCATGTCATTCAAACTGATCATCCGGTTGTCGGTGAAATCGATGAACTTCATAATAAATATGTTCGAGCAGTCGAGCAACTATTCGATGAAAACAAAGAAAAATACGGGTCTGGACATATAAAACTTGAAATCATTTGAAATGAACTGACTGACATAGTCGATGGAATACTGCATGAGAGTGAGCTTCAAACAGCATTGCCACTGATTCTGACTTGAATAAATACAACATTGAAAAACGTTTCACCGCTACTTGTGTCGAACCTCAAACTAATAGGTATTGAAGCGGTGATGTTTGTTTAATAAAGACGATTTTAAATAAAATACCGACGAGCAAAGTGCTGTCCACACTTGAAGCATTAAAAATAATTGTTACATCCCGATTTTGATTGATGGAAGAGGAACAACGAATTATGTATGAAAAACTTCGAACATTCGATTTTTTCCCGGAAGTTAACAGCATGATGTGACTAGTCTTCTTTATGTATTAGTAATACTATACAGACAGGAATCGCAGTAAAAAGATGTATCATGACCCAACATTATATTGACCAACAATGTAGACATGTGATAGACATATCGTTTCTTACATATTTTCAAAGTGATCAAGAACGAAAGCAGTGACATTTGAGACTTGAGATCACTAAATACGAAAAGAATTCTGATACGATAATCAATTACTAGTTTTAAAAGAAACGCTAACCAAAAAACGTCTTGGAAGATTGCAAGAAAGTCTCCTGAGATTACTACATGTCTTGCTCGAAAGTGATCATGAATATACGATGATAACAGTAAACGTCTGAAAAAAGTCGACAAAATGGATTGGGGTGAACAGTTTGAAATAGAAAGAACCACCAACCATGAATTTCCTTTGAGACATGACTGATTTGTAGAAATGCACAACTGCCAATAGAAAAATCCACTATTTTTTCGTGTACTTCTACCGGTACAGAACCTATTTGATAGCACAATATTTAACTTTTTTATCATTAATCTTTTACTAACAAGAAAAGCTACGAACTATGCATTCTAATTCCTTAAAATTATGCTCATTTTATTTGAAAACACTCAGTGTTTTTGTTAGTGTAGGGGATTTTTATACTACAGGAAAAGAATGAAGAAAACTGACCTCGAAAAAGCACACAAAGTAGGAAGTTTTTTGTATGATAAACTTCGCGACTTACGATGGAGTAATTTTGAAAAAATGAGAAGGGTTCAATTATATTTAAGTATTTGTTAATTATTTTCATTCTCACTGATGGCACCATTATAAACAATTGAAATTTGAACTTCGGTAGTTTTCAAAAAAAAGAACTGAAGTGCTGGTAATCTTAATACGCAATGCCGAATCATATTTCCCCAATATAGAATGAATTTCCTTCATCTAAGGCTACAATCTCTCTCTACGTGCTTGTAATAGAGCACGCTGCTAATAAAGAGATGCTAAATAAATGATTATAAATATTTGTTTTAATTATGATTGATCATGAAATCGAACCCAAACTTTATGATTAACAAAATGACATCGGACATTGAAAGTTGGCAAACACAATTTAGTTCGATAGATAGAAGTATAATTTGTTTGTTGTGTTCCTTCTGCAAGATCAATATCAGGCGAGAGTTCAATTACAAGAAAGAACAATCATCATAGTTGCTGGATTACCGATAAATTCACTAGAAGACTAATAGTACAACAAATTTTAGAGACAAAGATATATGCAATAAAACATATCTTCAAGTTTCAAATTGATTGTTGCGCAAGCAATTCATGCCGCATTGCTGCGACCTCTTTCTTTTTCAAAGGATATATTACAGCCAATGAATATGTTGAAATTACAAGCCAACTATTTAATTCAATCAGTATATATATATCCATCCATATCTATAAACATGTGTAAGATATTTATTTCTCCAAATTACATTTTTTGACGACACTTTCGACCAAAAGTGCGTGTTGAAAAGATGAAAAATAAACTAAATATATTGAACTATTTTGAATGGGTTTTGAAACTATGTACACCGTCTTCTGTTAAATTTTCTTTTCTTTTATACTAAGTTTCATCTATTTTTTAGCATGGTTGATTTTGTTGAAGAACCATTTACTGTTGTTTCACCACGTTTTCAACATAAATTATCATGTATTTTTCATCGTAAACGTTCTCCCTATATTGACGATCAAAAGAGAGAACATGTAATTGTTATATGTCATGGCTATATGGCAAATAAAAATTCGCTTTTTCTTCCACAATTGTCTCGTGAAATATCAGACTCAATAACGAATCAATTTCATTCTGTACGATTTGATTTTCATGGTTGTGGTGAATCAACTGGCCGAGATGAATGGGACTATGGAGGATATGAAGATGAAGCTAAAGATGATCTCAGATGTGTCGTTGAATATTTACGTAGTAGAAAATATTTTATTCGAGCTCTTATAGGTCATTCACGAGCCGGAACGACAGTGCTACTCTATAGTCTCTATTACGATGATATCCCAATTATTATCAATATAGCTGGACGTTATCGACTTGAACGTGGTATAACTGAACGATTTTCTAAAAAGCAATTAGATGAACTCGAAAAAACTGGTTCATTTATAATATTTAGTCTTGACAATGGAAACTTTCGCATAACAAAACAAGCAATAGAGCGTAGAAAACGTCTAGATATCAGTCAAATCGAAAAAATTCGTCACGCGAAAGTTTTGAATATTTGGGGCAATAAAGACAGTGTTATTCCAGGTGATGACATATACTTATTTCATAAACAATTGAAAAATTCAAGAGCCACTCAAATGATCATTGTACCCGATGCTGACCATTGTTTTGTAGGGAAAGAAAAAGAATTAATTAATATAATTCAAGGATGGATAAAACAATCGATCGATTGATTTATGACACTTCTAGATGTTTTCCATTTTAGATCATGATTTTATCAAAACAGTTTGACTTACACGTTAACAATCAAATAATGGAGACACAGAGTACTATTGCAAACGGAGATAATAATAATAGTAATAATAACAGTTTCTCACAATCGCATTTAATTGAAAATACAACTACGCCATCGTATGAAACAAATTATCAAGTTGATATATCATCCACGAATTTTGAACTTGAAACAATAATATCATCCTATACTGGTCTGATGCGTATTTATCGCTTATTATATGTAGCTGATCATTGTTCAGCATTGCGTAATGATGCTCTAATAGCAAGTTTTAAATATGTACAGGAAACCCATTTTACTTCTCTTTATAAACAAGTAAATTAGCATGTGGATTCTTTTTCATTTATTTCTTATCATAGCATTGTATCTAGATATTTGATGAAATTAAGAAACAAAATATGCCATTGCCAAGCGATTATGATGCAGCATGGTATGAACGAACACAGCGTAATTATGCTAATAAACTTGAGAAACTTGATACAGATTTGAGAAACTTCCGTACAAATTCAATAAAAGATTCCATACGTCGTGGTCACGATGATCTTGGTGATCATTATCTAGATGCTGGGGATTTTTTCAATGCTGTACGTTGTTATGTACGTTCACGGGATTATTGTGTTACACCAAGACACTTGATAACCATGTGTATGAATGTGATAAAGGCATCGTTTTACATGCAAAACTGGTCAAATGTATTGTCATATATAAGCAAAGCTGAACAAGCTATTCAAAGTCTCGAATCAATATCAAAATCTACAACAACACCATCGGTTTTGCTATCGATGATCAATCCTGTGGAAGTAATAGCTATGTCGCCTATAAATACAACAATGGTATCCGATGCAATCTTTGCATCACGTCTAAAAGTGTATGCTGGTATTGCGGAATTAGCAACGAAACGATATAAATTAGCAGCTCACCATTTTCTCGGTGTTTCATTCGATCATTGCTCAAATTATTTTCAAGTAAGATTTCTTAAGACAAACATGTCATTCCTGGAAAACATCGAACTTGAAAGTTTTTCAATTTGTGTCTGACTACCAACTTAGTTTAGCTTGAAATAGAAGAACATACGAAAACTGTTTTCAATATTTATTTTATTTACTAGTTAGAAAATCTATCGGTTTTGTTTTAAGGATGTTATCTCACCGCAAACATTAATTCAATATGTTTGTTTATGCAGTTTAGCAACTTTTGAACGATCAGAGATACATCAATTAATCATAATGTCAACAAATATGAAACAATATCTTGAATTAGAACCATCTATTCGCTATATTCTTCATGAATTTTATGACGCATCGTATTCATCTTGTCTAACTATAATGTCTCAACTTGAACCAATATTTACATTGGACCAATATCTAGCACCACATATACATGCATTGTACTATGAGATTCGTCACGGAATAATAATAACTTACTTTTTACCATATAAAAATGTCAGCATGACTACTATGGCCAATCACCTCAATACAACCATCGACGTACTTGAAGATGAACTTGTTCAATTAATTCGTTCAGGAAAAATCAAAGCACGCATTGATTCAAAAAATAAAATTTTATACGTTGCTGATACAGACCAACGTTGGCATTCATATCAGCATGCATTGGACATAACAAAACAATCTGAAACACTAACTCGAGCACTTCTACTTCGTTCAGCGATAATCAAAGCAAACCTATTGGTTAAAGATGATTCAGTATTAGCCTCGATGTGTTCGCCGACTAATAACAATAATAATAACAACGTTTCTCGTCGACAATTCGTACCAAACGCTGCTGGTGACATGATGATGATGATGGATGAAGATGATTTGTTAGTTGAGGAAGCAATGTAAAATGCAAATATTATTATTCCTCTTCGTGTAATCTCGTATGAAATGAACAGAAATCTTTTTTTTTGCATTTACTTCTAACCTGTATCTTGTATAGAATGTAAATGATAGTTATATCTTGAACTGACATGAAATGTATTTTATTCGTAAATTAATTCAAGAGGATGATTCTCTTTCTTTTTTATCATTATATGTCTGATTTTTTCTCATGAAGATGATCATGCGTTTCAGCAAGAAAGAATTCATCAAAATTTTTGTTACTATGATCAAATTTGAATAAAACGAGGTCTCTTTTCAGATGTCTTCCACTAAGAAACGAAAAGCCAATGAAGACAACGATGCGTCATCATCAAAACTACATAGCAAAAGTAAGCTTTTACAGTGTTGAATTTGATTTAGAATGTTCTGGAAATCGTAGACTTTCAAAGTTTAGACAAAATCTTAAAGTTATACTAATGAGAGTTCTCGGATAGACGAGTTTTTCTCCTATCTTAAATGTCTGAGTTTCTCTGTCAACTCTTCGATAAATTGGTAGCGAATTCAAATTGAACCGATGTTGCGAAAAATCGTCTTTTTCGCTCGTTTGTCAGCATCTAGTGAGTTACAAACACATGTGTCATGTGACGACAATGCTAGCACCATTAGAATAGACTTTTAACTAATAATGCATAAATGCTGATGCTTCTGAATTAATATCAATGACATCAAGACTATTTTTCATTCTTTCTCTAATTGTCATAACGTTTACCTGTTATTTACAAGAATAAAAGTCTTTTCGAATGATCTATGAACTCTGCTACACATCAAATATTGAAGATGCTTTTATAAAAAAAAAGAAGATACTTCTAAAATGAAAGGATTGAATGTTTACTACACTAAAAACGAGTCTTTTTTCCATTATAACTTTGATCAAACCACTTACCCATATTAAGAACAACAGATAACAGCTCATGACTATTCACTTTTGTTTTCTTCACAATGATTTTATTTCAAGTAGTTTGATCTTTTAAAATACAGACTACAAAAACGAATTCAACTGTCAAATGAATTCTTTTTCTTAGCGTCGAAATATTAAAAGTTCTAACATTACATAAGAAGATGAATTTCTCATTCTAATGATTGTAGATATTCTAGATCAATTTTTGTATCTTCTCATTTATTGTTCATTTAGAAAATCGACCATTGATCGATAATAATCAGAGTGCAGTTCAAACTTCGGACTCTGTGACTAGTCATACACATTACTCACCGCATGCATCAGTCAGTAAACCTTCATCATCTGCCGATATTGTACCTATCTGGAGTCCAATGGGCAGTCTTAATTCATCATTCTCATCAACATCATCTCATTCTGACTATGATTCTACATCATCACTTTATGGGTCTGATTCACGGAGTAATAGTGTTCTGACAACGACTACAGATCAATCGTCGATGGTTTATAATCCTAATCATCAAACAGATAAACAAGAAGAACATCGTACTAAAAGAAAACTATCACCTTCATTAAATGGTACACCTGTAAAGAAAACATTACCTAGTGATGGGATATCAACATTGCCAACTCCACCGCCATCCATTGAATACTCAGACATTGCAACTAAATTGATGGTAAAACGATCGTAGACTATTTCGATCAATCGATTATAGTTTTACATTCTATTTAGAGCAAAATGGGTTATGATAAAAGTCGTGGCATCGGTCTGAATGCTAAAGGTCCAACGAAATTAATTGAAGAAAGTAAACAAAAAGGACGACGTGGTCTTGGTTTTACGTATAAAGAATTTAATGATGAAGCAGTTGTGTGGGACTTCGACAATGATCCTGTAATCCTATTTTGTCATCGTATTTTCATTCATGTCACATTTGACTTTTGTAGGCTCCTGTACAAGAAGATGTTCAATGGTGTCCACCTTCTGATCATGTCGAAGCTGCGTTAGATCTTGATGAAATGCGTGGATGGATTAAACTTGGATCAGTACAGATAAAATGAACATCTTCTTATAGAATAATGAATATAGTTTTACTTTTAAATGTAGAAAAAAAAAGTAATCGATGATGAAATTGAATTTTGTGATGAAAACATTCTTCGAGATATGCTGCAAGGAAAAGTAAATCGCATCTAATACAACAGAAAATAATGTCAAAATATCTCTCCCACAACATTCTTGCTTTAGACTGTATTCGATGAATTGCCACAAAAAGAAATGGAAGAGGCTCGAGCACGAAGTAACGTCTATGAAACGATAGGGCAGTCAATTTTTCTGAATCGGTATCGTATCAAGCATAAATTATTTTTTGAATCATTGTATTCTTACATGAAATAGAGCCGCTGTCAAAATGGCTAATATTGATTCTGTTTTCGGACGAATGTTTACTGATCCTAAAACTCCTGACAATGAAGTAAGTCTGTGTGTTTTTAACATCGATGCTAAACTGTTAAATTCCATGTAGCGATCGCTTGTTCATCCTGATGAGCCATTTTATTTTGCCGACGTCTGTGCTGGTCCTGGTGGTTTTAGTGAATATATTTTATGGAAACGACAATGGCGTACAAAAGGTAAATGTCATTATTCATCATTTTCGTTAAAAAGTAATCTTACGAAAGGTTGAAGTGTATGGAATAGACATTTATAGTTGTTTATTGTTATTCAAATAACAGATAGAATTCTAAAGCATGTGGCATGATAAACAAACGAATCATAAAATTAAAAATCAATCGAAGATACCTGAGTAGTACCTATTTTTCACATATAGACATGCTAACAGCACTTGGTCAGATGCTAGGCTAACTGATGACAACCGAAGTTGTCGATAAATGATCACGTTCCTTATGTGCATAACATTCTCCCAAGTTAATCAAGAATTAAGTATGCGAATCGTTTTGAAGTCAAGGCATACCTTTATCACCGATAGGAAATATTATATCATCGTCAACATATGGATCATATAGAACTTGAACTGGGTGCTTTTCTAATTCGAATGTTTTTATTTGTTTCAGGATTTGGTTTTACACTAAGAGGAAAGTCAGATTTTGCTCTTCAGAAATTTCTTGTCGGTACACCTGAAACATTCGATACATACTATGGCGTGAAAGATATTGAAGGAGATGGTGATATATTTAAATGTGAAAATATCGATGCTTTACAAAATTATGTTAATAAATGTACGAAATCTAGTGGTTTACATGTGGTAATGGCTGATGGTGTAAGTTCTTAGGATGAACAAATCAATGAAGTCACTTTTTACTTGCCTATATAGGGATTTTCTGTCGAAGGAGAAGAAAATATTCAAGAAATCCTAAGTAAACAATTGTATTTATGTCAATTTCTAACTGCCTTGTCAATTCTTCGACCAGGTTAAAACAAAAACGAATAATTATGTGTATCTAATTTCATTATTTTTCTTGTTTTTCTTTTCATAGGTGGTCATTTTGTGTGCAAACTATTTGATCTATTTACTCCATTCAGCGTGGGACTTGTTTACTTAATGTATCGTACATTCAATAAAATATCAATTCATAAACCAGTTACAAGTCGACCAGCAAATTCGGAACGGTAATAATAATATACGAGATTTTTCTTTCGACGCTGAAGGCAACATGAATATTTTTGCTTTTCTAGATATATCATTTGTAAAGGTCTTCGTGGAAGTGTTCGTGATATTGTTCGCACCTATATGTATGAAATAAATATTCTCCTAAATAAATATCGAGTTGATTCTGAGCCTGTCGATGTTCAATCGATTGTTCCGATGAATATTTTAAAAGAAAATGTTCAATTCTATGAATATATTCGAAATTCCAATAATGAGTAAGTATGAATGTCTATCGTGAGTGCACATGCTTAATTATGTACGATTTGTTTTAGATTAGGTGAAGGTCAAATAAGAAATTTAAAAAAAATTCGGGCGTTCGTTAGTAATGCATCTTTGAAAGATCCTCGACAACATGAAATTCGTACACAATGTCTTCAATCATGGGAGGTTCGCTTTATTTTTCTTATGACTAAAACTAAGAAAATAAAAGGAAAACTTTGATTTTCAAGTTACCGGATGAACCACGACAAAAACCAAAAAGATTAATGTATAATGACATTCAACATGAGCTCTTCTTTGCAGTAAATAACTTCATTTCTTTTTTTTTATCTGAGTTTCATGTGCTATCACAATTTTATTTAGCTTGGCAATGGTATCGAAAATATTCTTTGTAATACACCAAATCTATTTAAAAACTCTGTTCTTGGTCAACATCACATACAATCTTTATTTGATTATCGATGTACATATTCGTTAGGTGATCCTGTTCTACTTTTATCATGTGGAGTACGTTGACCATGATCATGTGGTCTTAGTAATTTATCCTATAAATGGAGCCTTTTCTTTTCAATCTAGAGAAGTTCAGTTTTCTCGATGGAATTAACAAAAAAAAATAAATATTGGAGTTCATTAGAACGAACACCATTTAAAATTGAACTGCCGCCATACACTTTATTACTTGCTGAGCGCGTGCAAGAACAATTCTCTGATGTAAAATTTACTCTCTCTTTCACAACAACACGATACAAAGATTTTTTTTTTGTAGGGCAGAAATAAACGTCAACGACCAGCAATTTACGTAATTGATGCGTATTTTATTGCACATGAGAATATGCTTCTTCAAAGTGGACGACCAACGGTTTTTATGGATCGGTAGACGTGATCATTTTTAAAGAGAGAATACTTATTTATTTAGTTATTTATGAAATTTAGATACCCGTCGTTAAAATTATTTGAAAAAGCAATTAATAAACCAGCTCGTACTGATCTCGTACCTATTCGGATCCACGAACAATATCGTTTGGAGAAGATGGATGTACAATTTGAAAAGTAAGTTTTATGAGAACAATCAGTTTGCTTTTATTTTCAACGACATAAATTTACATCGACAAATGTAGAATATTCATTGATTCTGACAGAGTTTTAAGTTTTAGTTGAAATTGTATGAAAATATTCTATCCTGAATATTATTGACTTTTCGACATGATGATTTCGATGTTTTGAATATGTATGATGAATCTATAAGATGTTACATAGTATCATAAATACACGTAATCCTTTACAGAATGTGTTCGAATTCAAGATATTGAATTCTAATTATAAGAACAAAATCTAGTTGATTATCCAACCGATAACTATCAAAATTAAGGATAGCTTCTGCATGATTTCACACAATTTGATTTTTCAAATATAGGAACTTAACTTCTCAATCTAGTAAAACACACTCTTTGGACATTCGTTTTTCAAAAATTCAGAACTATTATAGGAATATCTAAATGAAAATATGTCTTGTTCTCTGAAGAATTCTCCAAATTAGTTCTGTACTACTAAAATTCTATAATCGAGTTTTAATATCTGTAACTTTATTTTTCTTGCTGAAAAATAAATTTTGTATCAGAAATCACCAAAACAAAATGGGTTCAATAGATTATCAGAAGAGATTTATTTTCTAATGTTTAAGCTATAATTCATTGAAAATTTACTTTGCTCAGTATGTTCTGGACTAAGAGGATAAACACGATCGAATTGTGTAAATTACAAACATATATGAAGATTTTCTTTGATATATTTCACGTTCACGTCGAATTTTGCATCTATTATTCAAATAAAACTTAGCTAGAATACTTTTTTCATTTAAAATTTCGAATATTATTTAATAAGTGCTGACAATTTCCTCGTTTTTGTTAAATAAAGCATTAATATAATTCTTTTTCTAGGCTATGTACGTCGGAATCATTGAATCACATTGACAATCAACAGTTATGGTTTACAAATAATGAAATTGAAAGCAAACCACGTGCGCTAATTCGTGGTTTATGGATATTTAAATTTGTTCAACGTAATCATGAATTTTATTTTATTTTCTCTCTCCTCTCTCTACGATACATACGTTTTCTTCAATATAGATCCGTGGACAATTTTATTAAGTAAAACTCAACAAACAAAATATTTTCATAATCAAATGCATCGGACATCAATACCCTCTGCTCCAAGTGATTCTTCTCACGTAGCTTCATTACGGTAAGTTATTAATTGTTGGATTCATTTCTTATGATTCTTCTGTTGTTCATTACATCTATATGTATGTATTTATATTTGAGATCAATGCTTGAGCACAGCTTCTATTGGGATTTTAATAGCCGTGATGATACTGTACTAAAGTCAACTTTTATCTCATTTATTCAAGAAAAAAATCAAGAAATACAATCACAACAACGTATTACACAGCATAGAACTACTAGTGGCAATAACTAACAAACAAATATACTATTATGTTTGACTTTGTTTTACTGATGATCAGAAGACTATTCGTGATACGTGTATTATTTCTTTCGTTCCGATATATTTGGTCTGTGTATATTTTTCGTTTAAATTCGTTAAGCGATTAGAGAAAGACATAACCGAAAGAATTCATTTAAAATTATTATTAAAGATCTTTGCGCTGTTCGCATTTCTTGCTTTTGTGTATAAGTTATGTTTATGATAACTGAGAAAATTCTGTGTGTGTGTGTGTGTTTGCCGAAGATTGAGATGTAAAGCCGGTACTATTTGTTTTGGAACGAAGCAATGCTGTACGACTGTACGTACCTGATCTTAATATGTTTCTTTTTTTGTGTTTTTGCCTTCGAAAAAAAACAATAAATATATCTTGTGCTGTTCAAAAACACATTATTGATCGAGTGAATTTAGACCTTCGATTTCTTCGATATTAAGCATTTAATCAAGCGTAATGCTTATGTCAATTAGTGTTGAATTAAGACAGATCTTTTTTTTGTGTACTCAAAAAGTGAGTACACTACTAAAATCGGTCAGTGTGTCCGTCCGGCCGTCCGTCCGTCCGTTTATTCGATAACTTTTCACAATTACATTCGATTGAGTTGAAATTTTGTGCACAGAATTGTCTCATCAATATCTAGGTCAAGTTCGAAGATGAGAAGGATCCGTCGAGAAATGGCTGAGTTATTGAAAAAATTGTCATTTTTCACCAAACAATCCCTGAGGTAGGGTACAGGGATTTTTTCAAAAAAAACTTTTTTCTCAGAATTATCCACAACGTATATAAATCGACTCAGTTTTTAACGCTGATTCAGAATCTGATATTAGTTTTGAACCAAATCGAGCTTTCTAACAGAACATTGGCTGCAAAAAGGTCTAAAATGCACAAGAAAACTGCATCTAGAAATGAAATTGCCTAAATATGTCTGAGATGATCAGTAGTTTTGGAGTTTCCCAAAAAGGTTTTCCAAGATACTTCATCCGTGCACACATTCTAGGATGACTGATTTGTCTCATTCACTTTTTGAAGTACACATAACTCTCGGGCATAAGTCCGAAGTTTCCGCATTTATTCTAAACTATGGTCTTGTTCTACTATTCTTGAAAATTTGTACAGAAAGAGATAGCCTTGACTGATAGTTTCAAACTTTCTAGAAATTTATTTGATATTGTCATACACATGAGAATAAATAGTTTGGCGACTCATTGTCCATCGAAAAAATGATAAATAGTGACAATCAGCGAATAAAGCCTTTCTTTCATGGCAATTAGAATGAAAAAGAAATCATACATAACTTGTATGGTTGAGTTTTCAATCGGTAGCAATCCAGTTGCCGTTTAGCAAATTTCCTTCTCACTATTCAAAAGAGGTTTCATACCCAATAGCACGTTGATGTCCTGAATCGTGTTTTTATTTCACTATGTTCCCTACTTTACTTTGTTTGGAATCAGAGCGCTACACATACTTGTGCACCTATTTTGAATAATCGTAATTTTTTTTCAATTAACCAGTTTGGGTCACAAGTCCTAGAGAAGAAACCAGCGAAAAGAAAATCACCTGAAGGATAAGTAGGTTACGTTACTGATTTTCTACAACACCTATTATACGTGTGTTTACTTTCAGTATTTTCACAATAATACAAGATAACTGGTGTTAATAGAACGACACTTTAAGATATAAAAAAAACTTTAGATTTTAATTGAGTTGTTGTGAATTATTTTTGAAATGATCTCAACATCGATACTATGACAGCATAGTTTGATAGTTGAAAAACTAGTTCCTTGTTTGACATAACATCAGGCAGAACACGTAGTAGCCCTGTTTTTCTCTTTCGTCTTTTTACGATACCATGTTTGAATTTTTCTTATTTGTATACATATTTCAAATCATCTTCGATACATGTCTCGTTATTAGTTAAATTTTTCATTTAAATGACAAATTCTGCGCCTCTTTAACTCGAGCACCTGAATATCGATGGATCAGCCAAATAGAATTCGTTGGCAAAAGAATATTTTTAAGACGAAGTCTTTATCAGAAGCAAAAAAGAATGGATGTTCTGTATCTTTATTACACAACAGTCCCTTAAATTTATTCGTACGCAACAAAATATTCATCAAAATCTGTAGATGGTTCTATTTACAATAACGATCGGATTTCATTTTTTCACGTCTATCGAGTAATGCTTCATGTAATAAACCAGAGCTTTTAGCATTGATCAATTCATTAGCATCACCTGGATTAATACGTAATTTTTTATCTTGAAACTTTTGAAACTTTTTAACATAATTTATTTCTGTATCTTGAATAGAACCTTGCTCTTCAACTGGTAATTCTTTTTGTCGTCGATCTTTCTCAAGCAGACGTTTAGCATTTGATCTTATGTGTATGAAATTTGCTTCCGTTGCACTATCATCCAAAGCAACGAGATCACCTTCATCATTAAATCGAATAAACTTGTTGTTACTGGCTGACAATGCTAAATTTCCATTTTCAAAAACTGGTTCAAAATGTTCACGCATGCCAATAGCATCTAGACAAATATAAGAACAACAAACTAAATATGAAGAAAACTGTTCTATCTCTGAATTCTCAATATACCTGAGCGACCAATGACTAAACCATTTTTGTTGATGGCCAAATATTTGCCAAAACCAGATTTTAATGCAATTTTATTTTCTGATATTCGGATAGCTGTAAGAATTTGCTGTTGTTCAGGTCCTTCACCAAATGGACGTGTTGGACCAACACAAAATAGACCATTATCTAATGAATGAACATAACTATTTGTACTGAATTCAATAGCAAGATTGCCATTGATTTCATGAAATTTCTCTACTTTCCACCAACCGCCATGTCTACAAGGAAAATAGAAATCATTAAATATCTTCTGTTCTTCTGTTTTTTGATACATCAGTGAGACAATCTTACTGAACATAGTCTTGTTCACCATCATCTTCATCATTATCAACAAATGATTTGTGTTTCTTTGATGATGATGACGAGTGTTTCTTTCGTTTCTTTGTATGTGAAGAATCATCATTGACACCTTTCAAATTAAGTTTTCCACCGCGTACTGTATACATCTGAAAAACAACAAAAATTATTGTCTATTTTTCTTCTCCCACATTTTCTTCGTTGCTTCCTCCTTCAAACAAAAGACAGCAGAGTTTAATATTAGTATGACAATAAAATGATATAAATATCAAAAAATCTCTTTTATTCTTCATTTGCTGCAGCAATAACACGGCAAAGTGGATTTTGTTGACACATTTCTAAATCAACTTTTGGTCCAATTAAACTACGAATATTATTGATACCATATAAAATCATAGTTGGCCTGTAAAATGCAAACAAATTCAACATATGAATTTTTCAAACAGAATATTGAGTTCGAATCTTACCGTTCGAGTGAAAGACCCCAGGCTATGACAGATACATCTTCGGGAAGACCCATCGGAAGCAACATTTCAGGACGGAACATTCCTGAATTTCCAACTTCAATCCATCTTTTTAAACCTAAAATTTCCACATTGATCATCGATAATAACTAAAAAAAGACGACAACAATGTAAATACCTTCATGATAACTAAATATCTCCATGGATGGTTCCGTATATGGGTTGTAAGCTGGTTTGAACCGAAGTTTAGTCATACCTATTCAAAGTTGTTGTTTTTTATTTTGAATTAGAGGCATCAAATGAAATCATTTCTTTCTCTTTACCAAGCTTGCGAAAGAATTCATAAAGAACACCAATAAGATCGCCTAATGTCAAATTATAATCAGCAATTAAACCTTCTATTTGATGAAATTCAGCTAAGTGTGTTGCATCAAGATTTTCATTTCGAAAAACCTTGTCGATGGAAAAATATTTTGCCGGTTTGAATGTTTTCTAATCATTCAACGATGAAGCAATAGCCATGTTTTCGCAATAAAAGTTGACATTCTTAACCTACCTCTTGTGCCAATTTATAGAGCATTCTTGTGCTAACAGCAGTTGTATGTGTACGTAAAACATTCTTTTGTGCTTCTTCAAGTTGCCAATCATATTGATAACCTATGGAACCGAAAGCGCCAGTTGAATGAACTTGTTTGACTTTTTCAACATAATCTTGAGGAAGTTTGGTTGTTACAGCTGGATCTGACAAGAAAAACGTATCTTGTGCATCACGTGCTGGATGTTTTTGTGGAGTGAACAGAGCATCGAAATTCCAGAAACTATTTTCAACAAAATTATTTGTTGGCATTTCTGTAAACCTACGTGTGACACGAAGACGGTGGAATATATTTAGTTTAATATCTTGTTTAATTTTGATAGGTTTACCCCATTTCAAGAAATATTTGTCGATATTCAGTACGAACTTTTAATAATGGATGCAAACATCCGTAGGATGGCATCATTCCTTTGGCATTGAAATTATACTGTTTAAAATTCAGTGTTTTCCACGAGCCTCTAAAATACTTGTGGTATAATGAAAATAATATTGTTTTTTTTCAAATCCATTTCTTACGTTTGCAACATTTCAGCCGTCAATTCAGTTTCACCTTTCGATATGTTTGTCGAGAAATTGGTTGATCTTGTAACGATGAAATAATTGATAACACTATACAATCAAATAAGCAAGATTTTGCAATCTAAAGCAACTCAATTTAGTTCTTACAGATCTTCAACTAATTTTCTCTTCTTTAACTCCAGCACTTCTTTAGTATTCGCATCTGATAATTGTAATGATTGTATACGTCGAAGTAATGTTTGCACTGTATCCTCAATCGTATCAACCTAAGCAAAACAAAATAAAAACATACAAGTCGATATGCAAGCGAGTTAAGATGTGTCAGATAACCGCATCAAGATACAAATCCTGATGAATCAGAGGAAATCATTTGAAGAAATTCTCATCATTCACTTCATAACTCGTTTACCTTGCGTTTGACCATCGGTGGCTTCGATGCTTTGTCCACCACCAACCAGTTATTTGACATTGCTTTGCCGAAGCCAATGCTAGCATTCGGTAATTTCTAAAATTATGAAATTCATTTACAAATGACGCCATGTAGATTCGAACTCGAGAATCACTAGCATATGACTATTAGACTAATTTTCCGTGAAATTTGTTCTCTCTAAATGATATCTATAGTTCTTTTAAAAATACTATAAGAAGTAGGATTTGAATGACATTTTCTTGCGTTACGAGTAAACAGAAACAGACTCAACAGTTTCAAATTCCATTCTCTCAATTAGAATTTATTTTCTTACGCATCATCTTCTAACATTCGGCTCTAAAAGAGTTTTGAATCTTTTTTCAACGACAGAGGCGAGTGTGCTTGTGAATTTCATAAAAGCCTCACAGTCGAACTGAATTTTTCTAAACTAGACAAATTAGTTGATCAGCAAAAGCAACCGAAATGATAGTTATTTCTACAAGCTCTAGCTATTGTGTAGATCATAGCGTTCTTTCTACTTGTGTCTGTCATCATATTTGGAAATTTTCAAGTCTCCTAACTATCAATAATTATACTGGAAATCACATGTTCACTTGAGGAATGATCCTGAATTAAACTGTTCAAAAAAGTATAAATATTGAATATTTCATTGATGCAACAAGTCTAGTGCATGATATCTTCCAACAAAGCTGAAGCATGCACAGCTTGTGTTTTTACACATAAAAGAAAGAACTAGTTTAAAAACATCCGCATTTTAGAGAAAATAGCGTGATGAAAGTCTAATCGATCAAAAATGATGATCTAATCAGAGTCTCAACTAATCAATGCAATATATGCAAAGTTCATATCGTCACACTCGAAGTAAATTCACTCAAACAATGTACAACTAAGGTGAATAATTTTATTTCAGCCGGGCCGTCGGATAGTATAACCAAAATAAGTGCTTACCATGAGTTCGGACTGCGCAATGCCATTATCCACAGGAACAGCTTGAAATAAATTATATTCATAGCTTCCATTGATAATTAAGGTTTTTCCTTCATCCGTTGGAACGACTGATCGTGATGTGTGCTGTTCCATTTTGATTATCTATTCGACAAACATAAAAAAATGCCACAAGCTATCAAAGAATAGACTCTACTTACATCACCTATCGATTGAATACTACGAAAAGCACCAATGACAAGTTGATGATCAATATTATGTTCATTCGCATATAACCATGTATTTAATTGATCATGTGTACTGAGATATTGAAGGAGATCATTTTGCAATGAAGCAGTAGAAGGCTTCTAAGGGAATAAAAATGTAGAGTATTCTTTTTGCAGTGTTCCATTTATTCATTTGAAAACTAATACTTTTAGAATGACTATTTTCAACTACCTTAGAGACTGATGAAGATTCAGTGGCACTATTTTCTGCCTGATCAGCCATATTTTAACAACTAGAAACTAGAGTAAAAATAAACAGATATCCTATTTTTTATATTCTGTCTTACAAAAGTATATTTCATTTGATTTTTTTCTATTTCATCATCCTGTCCAATCGGTTCGCATTATCTAGCAATCAAAAAAAAAACATTTTCTTCGATATCTAGCGACCGATAATGAGTGACATCTAATTCTTTGTATCATTATGCGTTATTACATATATGATATATTATGCATTCATTTTCTCTATTCCTTACTATTCGAGCTTGTGCGGTCTACTCTTTCTTTTTTTTCAGTATTCCTGTAAAAATACAGGCAATTTCTGCATATACATAAGATGTGCATGTAAATACAAGGACAAAGATAATAAATAAAAAAGTACAAAACTATATTCTATGATTGTGCAATAACAAATATAATTTTACGTTTGGTTGAAAAAATAAATCTAAGTCTCCAGCGATAATATCAGAACGAAAGGAAAAAGAAAATTCTGCACTCAAGCAAAGGTTGTGCTTTTTTTCCTCTTGACAGTAAAACTGCATGCTTCCATAGCAAAAGTGTCGCATATTTACGAGTATAAAATCTTCACTGGTTAATAAACCTTTGACAGCAACTTAATCTTTATTTTATTCGTAACGCTTTTNTCATCTTTCAAGGGGCTTCATGTGTTGTACAATTTTCATCGCAATACAATGATAGTACATGGTCTGCGAATCAGGTAATTGGACCACCGAAAGTCTATCCTCGACATGGTATAGTTAATGACGGAAACTTTGAAAAAATGAACAATGCATTTTTCTCTTAATTGAAATAAATAGGTGATATAGTTGGTGCATGGGCTCAAGGTAACCGAGCCAATGATGAATATATCATAGTTGGATTTGAACGAGCAGTTTATCCCGAACAAATTGAAATATATGAAACATATAATCCTGGTGCTGTTATTCGAGTATCTGCACGCAACGGTATGTATAGAATTATTTTAAACCGACTAATGCCTCCATAAGTTTATATATCTATGATGACAATAGGACGAGATAATGGTAATTGGGAAACGGTTTGGCAGACTGAAGCACCACATGTTGAAGCTCAGTGTATGTAATTTAACATGAAAGGAAAGAAATATTCGACAATAGTAAAATTTTCGATTTTTTAAGCACGCATTTTTTCTCTTGCATGTCCAAATCTAACATGCGGAGAAATAAATCAAATTCGTCTCGACATTAATTGTAGTGCCGCTAGCAATTGGTGTGAAATCGATTGTATTAAACTCGTTGGATATGCATCTCATAACGATTTGTCATACATAGAGTTGAAAAAAAATTTAAAACAATTACTACAAGATAATTATTTAGCTGATGTTATGTTTGAACTTGACAATGGACAAACGATTTCATCACATCGTAATATTTTGAGTAATCGATCTATTTATTTCGCTCAATTATTTGAAGAATACCCGATGAGTCAGCGAGAACCGATCAGAATAAAAAATACGTCGTACGAAGCATTTTATCAAATTCTATATTTTATTTATACTGAAACATTAGAACCTGTGTTAGTTTATCAAACATGTTTGGAATTGATGCGTAAAGCAGATGAATATCATTTGAGTCCAGTTTACGATGAAGCTTTTAATGCTTTAAAGACGATTATCAATAAAACCAATGTCCTAAAACTATTTAGTGAATCTGGCCTATTTCCAACGTCAACGGAAGATAATCAACAAGAAACTATAGTTCTTGATGATGTTGTTAGTCTATGTGTAGAATTCATTCAAAAAAATCGTCGAGATGTCTATCTCAGTGATGAAATGCGAAATTTAACAAAAGATATGCTATTAAAATTAATTCAACTTGTTCAATAATCTAAAGAGTTTGTTTTATTTCTTTTTCTTTTTTTTTCTTAAATACATTTCTTATGAATAAAAAGTGCATAGCAAACTTCTTTTGTTGGTTAGTTTGACTTGGTCGCCATATTATAAAAAACCTTGAGGATGTCGTTGACTTTGTTCGTTAAGTCGACTTTTTTTCGGCAACATGCAAAATTTTTCAACGAACATCATACGAGTTTATTTCGTGCAACGCTAAGATTATTGTTAAGTGTCTTAATCGATACGTTGAAGATAGATAATATGACGCGCCAAAATAATCCAAATATTGAAACTATTTTTTTGCCTATGAAATGTTAATTTATAACGTTCGAGTTTGAAATTTAACTTTTTATTTTCTTCTTTTCATCCATCATATGTCGCAAGCTTGCAGTCGTCATATAACGACTGTTCGAGTCTCGCGAATCCATACAAAGCAACAAAAAGAGTTAAAAGATTCTAATGCAAATCATTCGATTATTGCTGCTACATCATTTCTAACTGAAGAATATGGTCTTGTGCCATGTTTTTGTGATCATGATCCAAGAACCATGATGACACGTCGTCATCAAACATCAATACTATCTAAATCATCGAATGCGTTTTGGCATCGACAAGTTAAATCGCAAGATAAGTCAACTAATAAGAAGCAACAAAGAAATAATTCAACAGCATCTGAAAATCAACAAACAAACTCGTTGGGTTCTCATCATTTTCAAGCATTTCGAAAATCTTTCGTTCAAAGATTTCAACGCAAACATAAGCGAAAACTACCTACGATTACAGCTCGATCTATTATACGTAATCGTACAAATACCAATCCAATGAAACATACCGTTGTTGAAGATCATTCTCGCAACGATCTTGTGAATAAGATGAAAATAAGTATCGATCAACCTTCAACAACTCAAGATCATAGTCGACACATGTCATATGATTCTTGTCAGTTTGTTGTACAAGATGATAATTCTAATGATAATGATAACGTAGAGAATACTGCAGATGCATTAGAGCCACCTATATCATCATTGCAAAATGAACAACAGAATATCAATGCAACGAATCAAATTAGTCAAACTATTCAAGAAACCTCTCGGACGATTATGAATGATCTCATTTCATCAAAAAAATCAAAGCATAATACAGGTATATGAGATATTCAATGGTAAGTTTTGGTTTATGACCTGTGAGAACAAAAAATATATTGTCCATGTTAAGAGTATAATTTCTAATTTAAATCTGCTTCAGATGTGGATCGTTGGCTATTTTTGTTTTTGATTCGGCAGTGAAGATTTCATTCGATTAATTGCTCTATTTTAGTAATTACTGGAAAAAAACCTTCTGTTAGTACTCGAAACAAGTCAATTCGTTTAGCGGCTATTTCATCGAAAGGAAAAATATCGAACAAACGAAAACGCATTCCAAAACGAAAAACATCTTTATCTAAGAAAAAAATTATCAAAACATCAAAAGTTAAGAACTCAACAACTACTTTATCAGTGAATGAATCAAAAACAAATGCTAAAGGCAGGGCAAATGTACATGGTACTTTCGCCAGTCAAAATGAATTTCATTCTCTGGCACGAATGCAAAATTCGTAAGCATACATCGATGTCTAGAAAATCTTTTCATCTGATATATACATTCATTCTACATCGTAGAGATGAAATAACTACAGACAATGTATATAACAATCATTTATGTTGCAAACCAATTACATCTGTTCAAGGTCTATCAATAAATGATGAAAAAAAGTTAATCGAAAACGATTATTTGACGTTAATTTCTTTATTACCACTTTATCTTGATTCACATGGTAATTTCCAACATGAACTTCGTCAGAAAACTAATATAAGTTACGTTGGTGCCTTACAACTAGATCGTCTTATGAATGACTGGGGCGCAACACGATTATTTATTGGTGCTAATAGTCACCAGAAAACATTATCACAAATAATATGAGAAAAGTAAACTCAAGAGTTTATTTTTCTCTATCACCATTCGATGCAAAAGAGAAAAACATGTATCAAACATCGGAAGAAAAAGAAAGAACACAGTTCTTCGTTTCATCATCACTGTAGTATCGTATGGAAAAGAAATACGAAGCAGATAATAATAATCATTTTTTTGTTTTCGATTTTAATGAAGTACTTTTTCTATAAAATCTACGTGTGAACATGCCGTATGTTTTTGTTATTTGATGACTAGTACATGCATCCATAAGATTGAATGACTTTAAAACAGTTTCATCAATATGTGCGTGTATCGAATCGACTAAATGTCTTGTAATAGTTGGTAGGTTAGTAAAAACTACAACAATATAATCGATCCATATTAGTATCGAAACAATGGGTTTTTGTTGTGATGTCGACGATTGTGTAGATGAGATTGAAAAAAGTTCACTTGTTGATGTTGCTGTTGACTCATTTTGACGTTTTATACCATAGACTTTTAACGTTAAACGATAGAGATATCTAGTGATGGCAAATGGTAATATAAATAGTTGACCAAAAAAACGTACGACATGCAATAAAGTAAAGAGAAAAAAGGTAATCGGATTGTCTGAATGAAGGAAATCACTGAATTTAAGCTGTTTACGTTCACGAATTGAAGAATAATCAACAAGAATAGGTGTTTCAATTAAAGAAGTCGGCGATATTTCTTCACAAATCGATAGAACGTTACAGGAAACACCACGACGCCGTAATGGTCGTCCTTGTAACTGTGATCTGTGTGAAGATAAAGTTGATCTTTCGTCCATAATTAAAAGTCACTTGAGCTTGGTCAAAAGATTTATATGATAATATGAAAATGCATTTCTTTCATTTGAGTTTCACGAGAAAGCAAAAGTAAAGTAAAGATAACTCAGAATCTACTGATTGGTTTGCAAGAGTAGCTTATCAGATTATTGCAATATAATATAGATGAAAAAAGGGGTCGCATAAATTTATAAGTAAATATATGACGTCAAACTCGTGAATAGTAAAAATATTTTTAGGATTAAACGAAATGTTTGTAAGCAATTCAAATCATTTCGAAATTGTGAACATTTTTACATGTTAACGATAGAAATCGCTGATCATCTTCTGCGCTAAAAAAGACTTTGCCACTGAAAACCCGCAATGACTCATACGAAACTGTTTTTATAACGAAATTGAAATTGAAATCGTTTTTCAAGCTCTCGTATGAATTCAAGATCCTTTCAAAACAATTAAGAAAATTCTCGGAAATGTTTCGAGTTCTTTACAAAATTTGAATGTGCGTTTAAGCTTTGTATCATCCAAAAACAACTATTTTTTATGTTGTGAAACTTGTACAAAATCACTTTTTTATTTCGCATATAACACATTTGTTTATTTTTTAGTCAATAACTGTGAAATATATTGTATTCTATTATGTGAAGAAGTCGATGAAAAAGAAAAGCTCTTCTTCACATTGAATACAATTGATCAGTAGAACATTGAAAATTCTTATATTTCTCTATGAAAGGGATAAATTCAAAACGCAGTTAAATGAAAATAGTCAACGATAGGTGAAGATCTTCTTGGCTGAAACGTCAATTGGCTTATCTTAGCAGATATATGGGTAGGATTCGTGTTTTCATGCATGATGAATTGCTAAACACAGGTTTCTTGAAAACATCAATCAATTTCTTTCGTCTACCTGTTATGTTCTTTTCTTAAGACTTGTTGTCTCTGTAATAATCATAGAGTAGATGAAAACAAATTGTATCTAGATTCTTTTCATGTAACTTTTTTGCTAACATAAACTTACAGTGGTTGGTTTCGAAAATAGTCGAAATCATATATACCAATGAATCATGTTATAACTTGAAAAATAAGAAATTTTAATTTTATCGACAAGTAACCGAGCTCATTCGTAGACTTTCGCCGATATTCATAGTTCTCTGATCTTTATTCCTTGTTTAAATTGATTTTCATTGTTTTCTATATAACGAATAGAAAGATTATTCAACTATGCCTTTGTCTTGTTCAAATTTTAAATAATAATAAAAATTATACTGAAATTACAATTCTCTTATTTCGACAAAAAACACTATGGTATCAGTGCTTATCTATTTTTTTAAGACAATCTCATGTCAAATATCATTTTCAATCACGACTCAGAGCCTACGAAATATCAATCACTTCCTATAAGTAAGATCAATAGTGAAATTGTTGTATTATTGTGAGTATCGAAAAACTCCTAAGTCACAAAACATCTCTGTTCACAGTCCCAGTGCCTTTTTCATGAAAATATCTAATTTTTTCAAAAGTAAACATGTGTCAATTACAGATCTCACCTACGAAAGCAATGTCACTTGCTTTATAAGTGTGTCAATCAGCACTTGAAACTGATTTTTTAAGAGGAATTTATTTTGTATTGTATTAGAAATTGATATCTCGCATCTCAGTTCCCTCTCTGCGATGAATAATAGATAAATCTAGTCAAAAAGTCATTTGAACAATGAAAAAACTGTCAATCACTTGTGATATGCTGTTTGAAGATTAAAAGATCTGCGAATAGCCGATAAACAAATATCGTTTATGAAATTAATTTTTTCATATTTTCCTGAAAAGAATATTGAGTATGGATTTGATCGAGAAGAATAGTTACAGAAACAATTTCAAATACGCATATACCGACTCAGCTCCTTTTCTACTCACCATTAATATGATATCTGTTGAAAGTCAAGTGGAGATTTTTCTGTTTGAAAATCCTCAAAAACGAACCAGAAATGACAGATATCGAGTTCCAAGGTTAGGATTTGAAAAAAAAGGCTTTACTAGACATCGAATTACAAGTTGAAAAGAACTACATGAAAATGCGTACAGTGTACTTCGCATTCAAGGAAACGATATCGATGAACTAACTCGGAAAAACTATGACTTCGCAAGAACGCAAAAAAATACATTATTTACATTTGTACAACTGAGTCTGGCAGGTATTTTACATTGGGCGGTAGAAAAAACATGAATATCTAAGTAGTTCTAATAGATTCCGCTAGATAAAATAATTAAACATGAAACATGTCTATAATCGACGAATCTTAATAAAATATGCATGAACTATTAGGTCAAAAAACAATTTTTTATGCTTTTAAAACGCAGATGATATTTGTAATCATACTATTTAGTTTCATCGAAGGACAAGCACTTGCATTAGAACTAGAGTAACAGATTTCGTTCAAAGTGTGATGCAGACAATAGATGTGACACATCGAGTTATCATAACATGCCGGATAAACTTGAGAAAGAGAAGCATAGTTTAATTATAATTTTCTAGTTAATAAAATTAGGTTCATATTTTCTGAGACGCCGGGACAATAACTTAACATGCGTCTGTTTTTATTATTGATTCGGTGTACTTACCAAGATTGCCAAGTAATAATGAGTTGAATGAAGAGCTGTGTCATCCTAGCATACACTACTACTTTATTATTTTTAGTAATAATTATCGATAATTATCAATGTCTTCGTCATGTTTCTTCATCTTAGTCAAATGAGCAGTACTTGTAGTAATATTTCATATTCTGATATAGCCCTTACTCGCTGAGGAAAAAACGAAACTCACAAAACAATCGTTTTGGTTCAACAAAAATCTACAATATCAATTAAAACAGAGCAACCTAGCTGTTGTTCTGCCACATCAAAAAAAGAGCATCATCAACTTCCATTTAGAAAATCATTGGTGACAATATAGTTTTCTTAATTATTAACTAACAACAATCAGAGTTTGAAGACAAATCAAAAGTTGACAGAGAACATGAGAAAATATACAAAAACTAGCAATATGTTCCAAAATCAATCGATCATGAACTTACGAATTCGTAGTCCTTTATCTAGATAATTCTTGCTCAATGTCCAGTTATCATCATCTAATTGTACATGTCTTTCCATTATTCCAAACTTGTTTTGTTAGACAGCGTAAAAACTAGATCAAATCATCGAACTAGATTCTAATTTTCGAGAAACTAAGTGAAATTGACATGTATCGAATGAGCTCTCTTCCATTTAGTTGAACAATGAATTCTTCATAGTTGTTTTTAACAAGATCACAAAACAATTTACTTTAGCACTATATACTGTCATTCCTCTCACATATAACTAACTAGTGTAAATTGTATCCATTTAGTTCTTTTTTGAAAATCTAATAATGAAATAGCATTGTATATTTTCATACGAACTATCCCATTTTGTTGATTTATATCAAAGTAATTTATTTTTGAAGATAACAAAAAGAATTCAGCGAACATTGTCAGTTATTTATAATACATTGATAATCGATCATTATTGAAATTCTTCATTAAACATCTATAAATTTTAATCTAATGATTGAAATCAAAAACTGTTATTCAGAGACTACATATTGAATTTATCATATTTTCAATCTACTGAACTAATCTAATCCATAAAATAGATAAATAGATAGATTTCAAATTGAAAGATTCAAATAAATCTGAAATACAATAGATGCTGGTTTACTGCTCTGCTGACGGAATCGTTTATTTTTGTATAGAATGAATGTAAGTATTCCTATTTTGTTACTGCATTGAGGGATCTGAAGGTTTTGTTCACTATTTAATACAAGTATCTAATCTAGATACGTATTTTTCACAGTAAAGACTAGGCTTGTCTTTTATTTATGTTGTTATACATCTTTTCTGACGAGTCTAACATGTAGAGACACCAAAACACTATAATTAAACTGCTATTCCCCATCAAGACACAGATGAATTTATCATTTTGTCACATGTATAGTATTAACTTATAATAAGATCTGAATTGAAATTTTCTCAGTACCCTCAGTTTCTATGAACAATCTATACGGTATTCACCATGTGATCTTGAAAGATAGTTCTAAATTAACTCAACTTCGCACACTAATTAATCTGGAATCGCGGAAAAGAAAAATTAGCGTAAGATTGGACCGAATGAGTTAGAAGAAAATGTTTCGGTTAGAATTAGGGTTTACTCGGTATTTTTCGAGAGTTTTTCTACAAGTTACATCGATCGCATAGCTTCATCACTATAATGGGTCATGGTAAAAAATCTCAATGTTGACACTTGTCGAAATACGATTATTCGATTTACGGTTCAACGTAGGACACATATTGCATAAATTATCGTACGTTTATGTTATGAAGTTCGATATTGAGGGTAGACTGTGCTTATGAAAACTTTTTTGCAGAAAAATAACCTCTGGTCATGTGTAATTTTAATAGTCTCTTGTGTTTCAATCGATGTTTGAAGTTTCACAAGAATTGCCTCTATGACGACGACGATTACGATGTAGTATGATAAATAAATCATATACAATCTTACCATAAGCTAATCCACGTTGTTATGTAATTCTTCGTTGAAAAATGTACACGTAAGATAGATGTTCTACTGAAAAATGGAAACTAACTCCAGAGAATATGGATCAGCGTGACAGAACTATGAAAGTTACCAGCTATTAAAAGAAAGAATTTGAATGCTTAAACAAAATTAAGTAAAATGATGTTTTAGTTCGATATTTCGAGTTTTCCGTTATAATTCTTGATGTTTCAACTGAATTAATGTGTAGAAGACAGAAAATGGTGTAGATTTTAATTGATAGAACATTGTATTGATTCAATGAAATGGTGTTTGACAACGGAAAATTTTCATAATCAATAGTAATTATTCAAATAACTGCATTTTTCTATTTCAGAGAAAAGTTCCATTGAAAATTTTGTGCAGAATCAACTTTTGAAAATCGCTCTTTCTCTTATGTCTCACTATAAAAGAAGAAATGCATTGGTGAACTCATTTATTTTTCGAACATCCGATGAGTCTTCAAGATTAAAATATTCATCAAAGGTTTGATATCATTTACATGTCTAGAGCTATTTATATGAGCTGTCATATATATATTCGATGTAGTCTACTGCTTTCGTCTCATGTTGCTTACAGAATAAAACAATTGTTTCTTTTCTATTCATAGAAAGTGAACTAGTGATCATACATCTTTAGTTATTGCAATGAATTGTAAAAGTATTCATCATCGATGATGTATGTTTATGAAAATAAGTCAATAGATCAATTGTATGCAACTATAACTACTATGAATTTTTTATAAACAATAGACTTGTTGAAATTTTAGAAAAACATCTAGGCAGATCATTATTTTTTCGAGTAATCATATATCACTTTACACTGTATTCTCTTCGTGGTACGGTTAATAGCTAATTTTTTTGATAGGAAAAGTAATTTGTGGTTAGAAAAATGACTACAAATAATGTAGAATCAGACGATCTATATTAATAAAGGTCATAGAAAATTTGTCTAAGAATTTCGTGATGCAAAAAACTGAGATATACATAGTAGCATTTGATGTTTTCGTAGCTGAGAATTCTCATACTTGTGAATCGGCGGATATGAAACGCTGTTGCGTACAGCAGTCAGTGGTCATAGTAAAGACAATACGTGTCTTGCTTTCTGATTGTATTGTTTCACTCAGTTTTGCTTTTTTTTTTCTTGGCTTGAATCGAAACTGAAGTGACACATGTAGGAAGTACTAATATTTGTACGAAGAAAAATGGAATGAAAAACGATACATTATTAATAATTTAAAGAATGAAAAATGGAACGAAAACAAATGAGAGCACAATGGAAGATGCATAATAGTAATGAAGATGTGAGTACAGAAAGAAATGAAACAAAAAGAAAACAACAGATCGATCACTGCTGATTGAGAAAAGAAAATTTATAAGTTTTTTTTTAAAGCAAAGTACATTTTAACTTGCATGAACAAAAGAAACAGAAAACAAAATTTTCACTGCATTGTCTTTGGAAAAAGATGAAACGAAAGACGACTTTTTATATTGGTTTTCATATACGTATCGATTAGTATTGGGTATTGTCTCCTGCAATATATTATAATTTTTAAATAAAAAACATTGGACATTTATGTACACTTATAAATATTAATCATACATTACCTCGAAGAACAAGTGTAACAGGTCCTGGATGCATTTGTCCAGTTTGTAAATAAATTGATGGAGATATAGGTGGGGTAGGATAATAGAAAACTTGCATAGGATAATAGGTTGCATTTGGATGAAGTCCATTCATAGTAGCCGTTGTTATGGGACCAGCAATGGCCGAAGCCGATGATGTTGGTGACTGACCTGATGGTAGAGAACTATTAGATATAGTTGTTGATTGAGACGATGCAGTCAGAGACATTGGCATGTTTGGCGGAAGCATTTGTGGTGGAATAGTCGATATAGGTACGAGGGGTGCAGCTAAAACAACATTGATTCAATCAATAGTCAATATTTTTTAGTCGAAAATATTTTTGATTAAGAAAAACAATTCTATCGCATTTACCTCGATGTGGAGAAAACATTGTTTGCCGTTGAACATTCGGTGGTATTAAATTTGACGGTACAAGGCCAAGTAAAATATGATTCATATCTTCACCTGAACATTGAATTACTTCGATATATCGTTTTTTACCATTGAAAAACATATATTTATTATTTTTATGTGCTGCTGCATTGAATGAAGCTGCTTCTGAATTCATTTGTATGAATGCTTCACCTGACGGTTGACCCTTTAGAAAACAGAAATCGTTGATTTGTTTTTTTCTATTCATCTCTGAGTAAAAACATACATGTGCATTGTAAACCATATGAACACCTTGTGCTACCTAATAGAAATAAAAAGCCACTGTTGAGAATCAATAGTGGTAAATTAACATTTTTCCTACTATATGTTGTGAATGAACACCAAGAAATTCAAGTATCTGTTCAATACCACATTCAACAGGTAAATTACGAACACGAATACAATCTTTTTTATTTCCACCGCTTAACATTTCAGGTGGTAACATAGGCAATGGTGCAAATGGAATATCTTTCAATGAGGTTTGAAAATTTTTTGGATCTTGACTTCGACGAAATACCTAAAGAAAACAGCATATGAAGTCAATAGATTAAAAGAAAAAAGAATGCGTTCGATTAACCTGTTGTACTTCGGCTGTTGTACTACGAAAGAGTTCAATATATCGTGTACCCATGATTTCTTTGTGTTTAACTAATGCTTGTGCTGCTTCATTTTCTGTTTTGAGCATAACGAAAGCATCACCTGTACTTCGTCCATCAGGATAGTGAACAAATAAAACACCTTCTTCACCATCAACCACATGTGTGGATATGTCACCACGAGTAAAAAATTCGATCTAAATATTTACGATAGAAAAAAAAATGTACAATGGAATAGAAGATTGTCTTCTACTACAGGTAAGATTCGATCCAAAATTCGTAAACTCAATTGCAGAGAACAAACAAGAGAAAAGCTTGTTTCTTGCATCTATTTTATCGTATCTACAGATAAATCGTGCAAAATAAAGTTTTTATTTCGAACAAGAAGACCCATTTTACTTCCAATTTATAGAGCAAAGAAAACAAATAATTCCCGTCAAGATAATTTATCTTGCTGTTTTTAAATGATGTGTTATATAAACCTCAACCAATAGGAATGAAAATACTGGAAGTAAATGACAAAAATCCATAACTACGATATTAGTGAAACCCATTGTACAATATATTTCTATTCTTTGTCTTTTTTTTTTGTTCTCTTTTCGATTATTATTATATATTTTACTAGAGTAAAAACAAACAATGTCACTTTCCCCAAAGGCGTTTCTTATGGCGTTAAATAGTTTCTGATTTATTATTAAATTTCATAAATATACACGCAGATTTATATGAATATCAAACATCCAAAAACCAATATTGTTGTGTTGTTGGTTAAAGCAACTCACATACACAAAGGCATAACATTACGTTCATAAATGCTCCCTTTCCCGTCTGCATAATAAGTCACACAAATCTGTTCCCTATCCCATAGAAAAAATTTTAATCCCACGTTTTTTTTCACTCTATCATTCCCCATGTTTGGTGCTGTTCATTTGCTATTCCCCTTCACACATAAACACACACACACACACACACACACGCATGAACATACGTGTCGTAAGAAAAATTCGATAGTATCATTTTACTACAACCTTCCCGTTGCCCGCAAGAGATTGAGAAAAAAAATGAGAAAGAACAATGAATGATGGTAAGATTTCCCCGCGTGCATATGTTTTACAATAGAACGCTTTGTTGATTTATTTCTGTAATACCTGTGTTTTCTATTTCATGATTGACTCGATTTATCTGCAATAGAAATATACGTATTGTAAGCTTAGACATTTGCACGGATATATTATATAAACAAAATATTCTAATGGTTAGAAAATTTCAATACAACCACTCATTGTTATTCGTTTTGAACATCATTTTACATCGACTACACCACTTAAGCACATATAGCAGTATATATTTATTTATCATGGATACATACCACATCTTTGGCAGTTGCATCAAATGGTAAACCACGCATACGTATAATAATTTGACCGTCGCGTTGTAAAAACGCTTGAGCTTCCGAATTCGATCCTATGATAAGTAAACAAAAGACCAAAAACAATTTAACAATGTGCATGTCGAATGAAGAAGAAAAAAACGAATGGAAAATAGTTGTATTCATTAATATGCTCACCGTATTTCTGCATACAAATTTATTATTCTTTAATAGATATTTGAAGAAGAAGAAAAAAAAGAAATAATATCAATGTATATGAATCGAGTTGAAATATTCCGTTAATGAAATGGCCTCTCTAAATGAAGTGATTCTTCGATTTCGTCTCTTTTTAAGAAGTAGGGATTTAAAGATACTGATAGTATCAAGACAAAAGAAAACGAAATAAAATGAAAATGAATGAGTGACAGTAGATACAGTACTTAATACTTTTGCATTTATTCCCTCCCTCTCTATCTTTCTGTTTCTGTCATAAAGGTGCACCAACATGACTCTAATTGGAAACAGATACATGAGTAGCGCTAATTAAAGGACTTAGTGAAGAAAAAGGACGAAATAAATATTTTACGAAGTTGAAATATACGAACTTTTAAGATAGTTTAGATAATGATAATACAAGTTGCCGTTGTAGGAAACACCTTTTGTATTACCCATTTGTGTATATGAATATGAGAGATTTCACATTGAACAGTGCAGTATTTGTGCGTGAGTGTATATGTGAGCAAAATAAAACCTTAGAGAATTTGTTGCGCGTGTTTGTGTGTGACGTGATTTCTTTTCTTCTTTTTTTTTATTTGGTGCACAACATTTAAGAAGGAGAAAACGAGAGAGACACCTTACCGGCGTCAATTATTTGCCACTACTTTCGATTAGAGAGAAAAAGAGAATGAGTGATGAAGAAAGAACATCGGATCGAAGTAGTTAAGTATTTAACACGTCTGACAAGCATCAACATCAGCAGTAAGAACGATAAATTTTCGTTTTTGTTGTTGTTGCTGCTCGTTGACAGACATATTAGTAGCTTGAACATACATACATATAAAGGCTGACAACAGTGCTTTCTCTCTCTCTCTCTCTCTCTCTTTCTCTCTCTGTCTTCTGCCTTCTTCTTTTCGACAAAGAAAGAGGAACAACGAAAAAAAATAAGGTGAGCCCACCTCAGTGTTGGCCTCTCAATCTCTGTTTCTTGCCCTTCTATTTGTGATGATGATGATGATGCGACCGTGGTGATGACAAAGGCAAGCGAACGTCGATGCATCGTAAAGATTTTTAATTATTTACCTTCGATGTAGATACAATGATCGAAAACAGAATAAAAGAGATTAAGCTTGTCTTCATAGATCTTTCAATATTTTTCTTTGACAGAAACTCATCAATGTCGCTGTGTGATACGTTTTTCTTCTGTTTACCGAGACATCAGACATATAGACATAGACACGAACTGAACGCAATTTGATAATGATGTATTCTCTGCAGTCGTTCATTCGTTATTTGCCCCATCGTCTTTCTTTTTTGCCTTTCTTGACTGTCTGTTTCTTTTATTTTTTCTTTAGCCTAGTCGGTATTATTCGCAAGTGAATCTTTCAAATCCTCAAGTAAATAGAGATGTTCGTCCACTTTCTCTTTTTCTCGTTTTCTTTCTTATTTGCATAACCTACCAAGATCGAAATGTTGTCATTCGCTAATGATCAACGACCTTTTGTCAAACAGAACAAATTCGACAGCCCGGAAGCTCGAAGTAGAAAGACACAGAGAGAAACAAAGACTAGTAGAGACAGAGACAGAGACAGAGAGAGAGAGAGAGAGAGTGAATGAGTGAGTGTGAGCGCTGGCCGTCAAATAAAGAATGAATTCTTCGCTTTTTGCATGCATAAAGCAAAGTGACATATCAGATGATCAGTAGTTTAAGCCAACAACAATAAATAAATAATATTTGCTTTCACAAGAAGAAGCTCTTTTTTCTTTTAGTCGTTTTATTCTTTCTTTATTATGTGTGTGCATGTGTGAACTACTTGACTGACAGCATTTCAAAATGGTGGTGATACCTGAGAAATGAATTTCACATACTTTTGTAAAAATGAAAAGAACGGAATCGAATATTTTGAAAGTGATTAAATACATGCATGAAGAAAAAGAAGAAATCCCACGAGTATTTACCTCCGGCAACATTGAGAAAATCGCGTCCCGACGCTTTGTAGACTTCAATATAACGCTGTCCAATATGATGTTTATGTCGACGAAGAGCTAATTCTCGATGTTCAGTCGATACAAAACGAACTAGTGCTTCACCATTACGACGACCTTGACTACTAAGACATAGAGCCACACCACCTCTAGAAGAGGAAAATAAAATAGAGTGCTATTTTTCAAATTAATAAGCATTATATCTAATCTTGTTTATTCGTAAGAATTTCAATACGAAGATTATCCTAAAGGTCATTAAACTAAAGTATTATATTATGTAAACAAAGGTTAAGATTGGAAGAGAACTCAAAGTCTTACGGTGATGAAATCTACAGTGAATTTTTCAAATCAATTCGAAATTTCAAGTGATTCAATTTGCATTTGATAACAAGGCATTAAAAAAATATGAACTAAACCGGGAAACGATTGTTGTTTTCTTTTCTCTCAACTTAATCGGTTCTAAAAGATAGCATAACTTTTACACAATGTGATCCAAAATAACTAAATAAAATTTTGTTTCATAATTTTTATTAAAAATTTTGTTACGGGTGAAAATGTCATACAGTTTTTTATATTCGATATTAAAAATTCATTATTTCTATTATTCTCACTACTAATTACTTATTTTCAAAATAATTAGACTGTGTAGGACATTAACTAACTGGTCCGTTCAATTATTTGATCTTTAACAGTGAATACCATGCTTTTTTCATAGCACAAATCGATATGTAAAATACGATGGACATATTTCAAAGTCGAACACAGCCAACATATAATCTTCATTGAATATGCAATTTTTTCTATCTCACAACCGTTCAATTGTTGTACGTAGACTAATCAACGAGTCTATTCGGTAGTGTTGGACAATTTTTAAATCCTTCTCTAATTCGCTTTCTTTTTATCATCAATGAAATATACAAAAATCATTTTCATCAAAAGAACGATTTCTTTGAAAAAAATGTCAATCTAAATATATACATATTTCAAAAATACTGATTTTTTAGCTGACAAGATGTTTAATAAAACATCAGCTAGATCTATATTATTATCAAAATATTTATATAGTTAGAAAGATATTTCAAATATTCATCAATCGATAATATTTCTTTGAAAACGATAACTGAACATGTGAAATATTGTTTAACATTTAATTTGTAATATTATGACTTACTTTTCTATATCAAGACCACGAAAAAATTTTGCTACATCTTGATCAGTACATTGCCATGGTAAGCCACGTGCTCGAACAACTGTACTCTCTTCAATATTATCTTCTAATGAACTAAAATAAAAAAACATAACAATATCTAATGAATCGCTCATCATTTTCAGAAATGATTTTTGATTGTTTTCTCGTTCGCTATGTTTATAATATCAAAACAAGATAAAATAAATGTTTTGTAGATAGGTGTTTAACAACAAATGACTCATCTATAAATCAAAAGAAATTGGATTTCCATATTCCTAGATGATGAGAAATGTATTGTTGAAAAGCAATAAGGGAAAAATCATTAGCTATTGTTTTATGTCGGTTCTTTTTTTGAACTAGCAGATATGGTGATGATCAGTTAAATGAAAATTGTTATTAATTCTCTAGTACACTCAAATGAAATGGTATCAATATCCGAAGAACTAGATTATTTTAGTTTATTATCAACGTGTTATGTGTGAAGGGATAAGACAAGCTGAAAATAATTTTCTAATACTTTTTCAAACTGTATTACGTACTTTTCTACCATTGAAAATATGACATATTTTGCATTGACACTTTCTATATTGAATATTAAATTATATGTTGTTATCAAAATTAGATTCGCAATTTTGTTTGATCCTAATTTACGTGTGACTAGCAAGAAATTTCCTTTTCATGCATTTTCAACTGTTTGTTTGTTATGAAATATTATTTTTATGAATTGTCTATTTAGATTGTATGTTCTATTATGATTTTAAACACAACGAAAAGTAGTCTGTAGAGATAAGTGAAAACTATAGTCTGCAGAAAATTTAACAGATGTATCATTGATTTTTGGTGAAATCTTTATATGTATCGAGTTTTTCTTGACATTTACGTAGAGTAGCAAAGGTGCACAACGTTTTCTTTTCGATTCTATATGTCTTGCACAACAAATTTTATTTAATTTCTAGCATTTGGTACATGGAAAAATTATGAATTATTCAGGAGAAGTATAATTTTGTGAAAAGAAAAATTTGTAATCGTAAAAACAAGGGCAGATATGTTTTCATTCAATTTGTGTTCTATTGAGTTCATTAACTTATGATGCATTTCGACAACTTCTGAGCTCACTCAGAAATTCACTAAATCTTAATCTTGATATTTACGTATATGTAACCTAGATTTTCAATATCCGTCTGTTTTTTTCATATTGTATAATAACAAGAAAAAAAATAATTCAAAATTTATGACATTGTTCTGTCATGATTCGTAATCTATATCCTACCATATTCCTTGCTGTAAATTAATCATTATCTGTTCAGGTTTTTCAAAATGATAACCTACGAATAGTTCAAAATATAGAAAAATAAAAACATATTTTCTTCGAATAAACTTGCCATTATTTAACATGTGATATACAATTGATTCCATATGTCTAACATGTCGCATGCAATAATCGATCTCATCGATTGGGGAAATTGACAATTCTTAATGAAAAAAGACAAAAAGAAAGAAAGAAAGAAAAAAAAGTTAAATCATTAGATTTAAATCAATATCATATTTCACACTGTCGTAGATGGATGTGAGCTTTTGCTCTGAGGAAAAAGTCAATCATCAAGGTTCGTTTTCTCTTTCTCGTAAATGATTAGAAAATTACTTTCAAGCATTGCATTTGTATTATAGGATTCTGTCACGTTATACATATGCTGGAATTCATGTCTCAAATCAAAATAAGACCAATAATAAGTTGGCAATGGTATTGTTGATTTTTTAACAGTTTCCGGATGAAGACACTGCCGTAAATGAAGACAATTCTCACAAACAAATGTTAAGTTAATGCCAAAATCTGGATGTAAATAACGATCACGTAGAAGAACATCAAACTAGATGAGAAAATTTTAATTGTCGAAATCAAATTAATCTCGTATGAATACAATTTACTTTCTTCAATGCTTCATTGAGATCAAATTCGGATGAAAACAATAGCGTTTCATCAATGCCACTTGCTTGTTTAAATTCATCATTCAAATTTTCTAGAAACGATGGCCGTACATATTGACGATGTAAAGTTACCGTCTATGTTCGAACAACGAGCGTAATTATTTATTTGATTAGTTTTGTAAAAATAAAAAACGATCCTCTAGCAAAACATACCTTTCTTAACTCAGTATCAATAATGAGATAGATCATTTCGATAATTTCTTGTTCATCAGAACCCAGATCTTCGTCTAAGAATCCAGCAGTGATCAATGAAAATAAACATAAATATTGTTTATTATTGTCATAATTTGTTTCGACATTCGCGAACGGTACCACGGTTGTTGTCAACGGCGGTGAAGACGATGAAGACGTCATTGCAGACAACAACGTGGTCGGCGAATGCGTGCGAACCCGTTTACAATTCAGGTTTAATGGCGTCTTAATAGTCAGTTTCGAAGCCGAAGAAGAAACAAGAGATATGACGATGGAAAAAATGGGCACAATATTATTAACAAATTGAATAAGAAAAAAAGTGGAAAGAATAACAAGTGGTATCACTCACAAGACACAGAATAAGTAAAATTGATTGAAAAAAAAAGGAAGACTAATATACACACAACTGTGGCACGTCACAAAAAATAAATCGATGAATACGAAGAAATATTAATGACGATCTACTTTTTTTTCTTTCTGTTGCTTTGTTATATTTCACATTTGAATCCTAGAACGACAATCGAATTGAATTGATAGTTAGAAGAAAAAGTAATGCTCGTTCTCGCAATGTCTTTTTTTAACATGACAAATAAGCACCATCTGTTACCGTTGGGTCATCTCTAGTGCTCAACTTTTTTTTCTCGACTTATTGATTGTCTGATCGTGGTTTTTTTTGCGCAATCAACCGAACTTCAAACATACATTCTCGAATGGTTTTATTTCTCCTTTTTTTTTGTATTCTCTTAGTTTCAACTTATGATGTCTTGTATTGTTCAGAGTGGTTCTATACAGACGTATGTGACAGCTGTTCGTCCTAGGAATTTATTCACATGAGCGACAGACGCGAACGTGCACAGGCCCTTCTTTCATTGAAATTGATAAACTATCATGAAAAAGAAAACAGTCCGATATAAAATCTAACATGTACATATATCACTATTAGACACAAAAAAAAGTACTATTTTTTTTTCAACTGACCTGATCATTCTGTGTATGGTTATAGTGGTTTATAATTTGAAAAACAAAACCCACCTATAGCCAGAGCAATGGTTGATCATCAATTTATCGAAGAAGAAAAGAAAAAATTGTCCATGAGTGGAGGATACACTACAACGTCGGTAATAAACGATACGCTCCATCGGTTTTTGTTTCTTTGTCGTATAGACGTATAGAAGAAAGCGCACATGTACGAAGTCACAGTGTAGCCTTCGTCAAGCAACATCGTATTATTGAATGACCGATCTAATATAGATCAACTTGCCACTGATACCATTGAATACGAACAAAAATAGAGAAAAAAAAAGTAACCGATAGTCAAATGTCTTTATTTATACTATGTCATATGTTGCAAAGTCTTTTCCATCGTGTATTGAATATGTAAAAAATGTATTTGAAAAGATTTGTTCTTTTCGAACTTCGTAAACATAATAGAAACAACTTAGGATGCTTTATCGAAATTTGCTTTAGTTAGTTCTTGCTTATTAATATGGTGCGAAGCACACTATTTATGCAGTCCAGTCAAAATTTCTTTTTTACTTTCCTTCTTACTTCCTCGATGTATCTATTACGAATCGTCATTTTGTTACACGATGATCTCGAGAAAGGAAAACTCTGTCAATATTCGTTGAAATGCAATGTTCAACTATCAATATCAAACCGATGACTTTTCTTGTGACATGTTTTAGGAGAATTTTCATTTCTTTATAAATATGCTGTTTTCGAAAATGACAAATTTTTTAAAACAAATTCATTTCTTCTTTTTTTCAGATAATTAAAATGCAAAACATAATGAAAAGCCGGGCTCCGATCTCTTTTCTCAGATGTCAAACAGATGTGCATACAGTTGATTATAGATAATGAATCATATACATAATTAAATGATCCATCACAAGTATTCTTTTGAAACATGTTGATGCGCATCAATAGAGTTCTCGTAGTTATGAATTTAACTACGACTATTTTTTCTATTAAATCATTTCCTTGCTCAGCTAATCATGAAAATCATGCTATCGATTTTAAATGACAACAGCAAACCTCTGCTCACGATTAAATGCAAAACCATTAAGAAAATCCTATTTCGTCGNGTAGTCGAATGAAACTCGAGTACCATCTAGTTTTATTTTGCATTAAATAAAGATTTAAAATCAAATTAAGTTAAACTATTAGCGTACAGCTCAATATACTTCATGAAGTGAGTAAGACGTAGATCAAATACATAATATCTTACATTCAGGTATAAATTCAGCAGGTTTATATCAAAGATTCTAACAATTTGCAATAGTATCCTATGAGAAATTTTCGGAGTGTCCAAGAAATCCATTAGGATCCGACTTCAGGTCTTTTTGTCGAGGGTTTGTTCGTTATTTTTATCCAACGTTTTCCGGTGGCACGAATAATAATTATGATTGCGATTTAAAACGAAAAGAATGCGTTATCATCGATCGATGAACAGTCGGATATAACCATCTACACATGCTATTCTCTGTTGAAACATTTGTTTACTATATTACTATCGCTCGGTGAAGCTGATTCATATGAACATAGACGATGTCATTCGGAACAAAGAAAAATAAACGTCGTTATTGAAAAGACAAAATCAGTTGATTCATATACCTGTACTTTTTTTTTATTAAAATGAGCATTTTTTGTCCTAAAGTTTTTACAAAACCTGAATATTAAAATAAACATTACAGCAATATCTAGATTCGCATTGAATAAATGTATCCAATAAAAATTATGATGGGATTTGGATCTTTGCGATATAAATACTTTCGAATAATGATAGAATATCATATTCGCAAATTCGATAAGATAAACATGATCATAAAATCATATTATGATCGTAACTTTTTCATAGACAATCATGTTCTTAATAGAATATGTGAAAAAATCCTACCTTAAATTCATCATCAATTAGATAAATTTACTATTCAACAAGATTCAATGGAACATATTATTCTTACTGTTAATTATCCTCAACTCTAATCGTTATCACTTGTTAATTTTCAAGAAGAAATACTTTTTCAATATTTAACATGTACACTATTCGTTGTTAATTTAGAAAATAATGAAACAGTGTGACATTAACTAATGATTATTTTTATTTTGTGAATCGAAGATGATTCAATTCTTTATAATTTTCTAACTAGACAAATTACATATCGTAATATTGATGTTTTAGATGAGTGAAAAATTCAAGTGTCAGAACTTGTATCAAGTATACTTATATTGATTTTATCGTTATTTCAACGATTTATAAATTTGAATTTTGGTCAATTGTTTCCTGATCAGAATGTACGATTACAAAATTTTGTGTCTTCAACTTTAAGTAAATTAAATATTATTGTCGAAAATTTTGATGATTGTCTTTATCTTGTTGGAAATATCTAATATTTATTATCACTGATTATTTATATGAAACGAATATCATAGAACTATTCGAGTAAAAATAATTTCAACTTTTGTATTTTTAAGAGAAACGAATTCTTAATTATATGTTTACTATAGAAAAAACTTTCTAAATTGAAATGCTTCTCATTGAGTCCAATTGATTTTAAACTACATGATGAGAATCAAATTATTCCATTATTTTGTCGAATGATAAATCTTAACGAATTGACTGTATGCTTGTCACTAATAAGAAATTATTCGACTTATGTTAATAGTATTCAATTACATGATCAAATTCTTATTTAGATGGTTCGATCTAAACACAGGTGTTATTAATACAAGCATTAGAATTGATCTCCCATCGAACGAAAATATTCAATATAGTTTTACTAAAAAACGATATGCACAAGTTGGTTCGTATGTCCACTATAGATCGAAAGACAACATAGACATGTCACATATCTATTCAATTCCATAGGAATTCGAATATTTTCTTCATCTTAACAATTCTTTTCAAGGTAGTATGTTTGATACAATCTGATATGAGACAATGATTGATATACGTCATTCTGAGTATAATTTGTTCGAAATTATCTCTCAAAGTTTTCTACTTCTCGAAGAATTGCAAATTACTAATTATCATCCACAAAAAAAATAAACAACATTAGTCTATATTATAATTATATCTTATCATCTTATTCTTCTCAATCTGACTAAAGTTCATGTGGATTAGGTTGAACAATGTCTCTGCAATAAAAACGCTCATTTTCCTTGTATGTTAGATCAATGCATCGACTATGGATAACTCGCCATAATAATAAATAATTTTACCAATAATCGAACACCTCTCAATTGTGTTAAATTCAAAAGAAACATCATTTAGATCCATTTGTATGACCAAAAAAATTTAATTAATATTTTCCTTTATCATGAATATTTCTTTCGTTAGAAATTCTATCCATAGAAGAAAATAGGTTTTGAAATTGAAATATGCTTTGATCAGCTAAAATTAAATCACAATAATAATTGAAATGAATACATCTTATCATATACGTATATGTGATTCTTCAACTTCAACAAAAGAAGCTGTATTAGTAAATTTTATCATTTATACAGCTACTTTCCGCTAGTGTCAAATTTAAGAGACACTTAAATAATATCATTTTTACTAACAGTAGCAGTTGTTTTAGTATTTCAATTAGAACTAATGTAAAATATTCTCAAACAAGAAATAAAGACAGGACGAAAAAAGAAATTCTTTTAATTGAATATAAAGTGATAAATAAAAACACAGACATTTACATTTGATATTGGGAAATTTTTAATGAAAAATGAAAAATTTGTCAATCAAAAACACAACTTTCGTTTTTATATTGTCGAGAAAGTGAATAATATTAATTGATAAAATTTAATTTAATTGATAGATAATTATTTTAAAGAGAAAATTGAGAATTCCTTGAATCTAGAATAAATAAGAAAGGAAAGGCAAGAGTTTGAAATAAACGACATAAAATACATGTCAATTCGTCAACTAAATAATTTTTCTTTTTCTTGCATCATCATATTAAGAAACGTTGTCTGTCTCATTAATAATCATTTACGAGAGACAGTCCATGACTGAATCGAAGATTTGTGTCATTTTACATCAATGAATAATAGTGATCGTATTCAAGCTTATTCACAATAAGATGCTACTTGAAATTGCATGGAATCACTTCGGCTTGATTTGTATACTACTAGAAGAAAATATTTCTTTTCTTATTTATAGTTAAGTCAATTTTAATGATAAGAAAGTATTGACAGCTATTATGTTTAGCATAATATATTATCCATAAGATAATAAATTTTCTCTTTCACTTGCTGAACGTTTGAGACGTATTACATGTTCACTAAATAGCTACATATGGTACGTTGCTATTTGGTCGAAAAATTATACTGCAATGAAAAAAAGAGAATAGAAGTAAACAGCTGAATTGTTTTTACTTTCGTGAACAATTATTTTCGAACTAAAATGATTATAGAAACATACTCACAACTCGTAATAGAGTTTTCTAGGTAATGAATTTTACAATGGCTACTCGAGGGGTAACATAGTTTCAATAGACAATCAGGAGTTTCATAATATTGAGATGTTGATCTTCAAATCCTAAGATGACTTTATTAATTATAGAAGTTCAAATACTTATAAATATAGATATTAGAAAAATAATGCAAAAAAGCATATTAATATTTAAGACATAGTCTTTTCGTTTTTATATATTCTCTACTTCAATAGATGATAGTGGTTTTTAATTTTTTGACTTTCTAATGAATATTTTCAGTGATCCTAAAGAAATAAATGAACACCTTTTTGAGACTATATATAAATATATATTGACTGACAATGTTTCCGATACGTCGAAAAGTTTTTAATTTGCAACACACTGTTTTGTTCATTTAAACTTATTGAAAATCATAATTTTTATTGAAACTATATTTTTTTTTGCAATCATATTGCCGTACCTGATCTCAATCGATATAAGATACAAATAGAATTCCTTTTTATAGATTCGGAAAACGTTCAAGTAATTTCCGTATATATGAACATTCGATAATATAAACGAGTAGTGATATTTTCTATTCCAGCAAAAGATAGTCCGAATAAGTCAACTCATCGAATACTGAGTTTTATTTACTTATGAGATTATTTTTATTCTAAATGTACAAATAATCGGTCAATTCTAATTAGAAAAAAAGCAATCAACTTCTAGCACATGCAAACTCATCTGTTTTTAATATTCATACCTGAAGCGATGTTTACTTAAAAAACTGATAGTTAGAACTTTTCATATGTACTATCTATAATCTTGACTAGCAAATCAAATAGAATTAGTCTTCGCTGCGGTATCTGATATTTATTTTAACGTTACTAAGTGCTACAATTTCAGAAATACCTAGACTAGCTTGTCTGTTATCTATGCACAAGTCAATCTCCCCCTACTGCTAAACAATAATGTAGTACTGATAATAGTCAACAGGCTATTTACTAGCATAAATATTTATTTATATTATCGATCTTATTCTAAAAGAATCAATTTCATGGTGTCAGATTTAACATGTCGAATATGTGCAGTTTTCTTTTTCAAGAAGTTTCAATGAAACGTAGAAATAACTAATATTATCATTTATGAAACAGTTTATTTTTCATGCGTTCTGTATTTTTCACATATGCATTTCTAATCTCAAATTGTACAAAGATAATCTAATATGAGGAACTAGTGATTCTTTTCATCATCGTTTACAACATTTATCATTCTGTTAAAGACAAAATTTTAGTGTATAAAAAAAGAAAAAGAGAAAAAAAAAGATAATTGAATCAATTTTGAAAATGCCTATGTCTTTGTTGCTCATCGATTCATACATCCACATACGCGCACAAACATAATAATCACAAAGCAAGAAATTGGAGCGCATTTTGAAAATAAAGGTTGAAATATACCAGTGAGATCATTAATAAACACACACGCACACACACACACACACACACACTTACACGCGCGCACACGAACACTATCTACATATGAAAAGAGAAAAACCGAAACGAGAGAACAAAAAACGACGGTGAGAAAACAGATATTCAACAGTATTTAGTATTATGTTGTTGATAAAAATCATAGGTAGCCGGATAACTTCCGACCATTTTTTGCATATGTGGATATGAACCATGTGTATGATAGGACAAATCTTGTTGGGAAGATGATGAAGACGTGTCAGACACGCCGGTTGGTGTTATTGGACATGATGAAGGTGGTTGCGTTACCATATACTGTCTTGTGGTACCAGGAAAATACGATTGAGTTGAATATGGCCAATATCCATTTGATGTTGTCACAGACGAAGAACCATAATCATTATTCGGTGAATAAAGATGTTGTCCATTATGATGATGATTATTATTACCATTATGCATGTGATGATGAGAATGAAGTTGATTGGTTTTATTACTACCATTTAACGATGATGATGATGATGACGATGAATAATTTGAAGACGCAGCTGCATAAGCAGCAGCCAATGAAACTGAACTTGATGTCGTTATTGAATCTGTACAACGAAAATTAGTTGACGAAGTTGACGAAGAATTTGATGAATTGGATGTCGTAGATGTACCACCAGTTTGTTCATAGATAACAGCTGCCATTGTCATTGGATCAATAAAATTAAAATTTGGTATTGTTGCTGATAAAGAATTAGTGATTGGTGGAGTTTTCGATGATGACGGTAAGCCGTAAGTCAATAGATGGTCGCCTGACTCACTCGCTTCCACTGGTTCCATCTTTGGAGTTGTGTATCCACCGGCATGTTTCTAAATTATGATCGTACAAACAAACAGAAATTAAAATAAAAACTGACAGAGAATCATATTTTTATACCTTTCTTGATGATTCTGTACATTCGATATCGTCAGTGATTGATTCTTTACCAGCTGAACTTGATCCTTGATTACGAGAACGACTCGCTTTTGTTGTGCCGTTAGGACGTGGATCGAGAGAACTATTTGTGGTCGATGTTGGACTAATTAAATTGGGTGAATTTCGTTGATGTAGTTGACCTCGTTGTCGTCCTCCTCCACCCGACTGTTGATGACGATGAAGATTATTGGATGATTCTTGTTTAAAACGACGGCGCCGCCGTAAAAACGAGCCATTATCAAACATATTATGTGAATCCGGATGAAGCATCCAATAGGATCCTTTGCCTATGTAGAAGAAAAACAAGTAAGTATTGATATATATACATATATATATATATATATCTTTTTTTTCTGTGCTGCCTATTGTCAAATAGAGAACAAACCTGGTCGTTTATCGTCTCGTGCAACTTTAACAAAACAATCGTTTAATGATAAATTGTGTCGAATTGAATTTTGCCAACCTTGCTTATTTTCTCGATAATACTAGAACACAATATGAGAAAATCCAATGCTGTTATTTTTTTTTCTCATCAAAAAAAAATATTAATAATAATTTAAACTTACCGGATATTGGTCCATAATATATTGATAAATACCATTTAAAGTACATTTTTGATCTTGGCTATTTTGAATAGCTGCTGTAATAAGTGCAATATAGCTCATTGCTGGCTTAGCCATTTCTTTTGAATTAACTGATGACATAGCATATGGGTAAGCAGCCTGTGGACGTGATAGCAAATGATATGGATCACTATAGCCTGCATAGGGATTTGTTTGATGAACACCATAGGATTGTACAGATGCGGACGATGGTTGTCCCAATCGATTGTTTGCTGATGAAGGAGGTAATGGTGGATAGTAGGCAGCAGCAGCGGCGGCCGCTGCGGCTGCAGCCGCCGCAGCTGTAGTTGAGTCATAATAGTTTGGAAAACTAGCTGTCGGCATTGTGGATGTTGTTGAGTTATTGTTAACTGATGAAGACATTGGTGGTGAACTTGGATTTGTCATTATTTTTAATATTTTGTTTGTATTTATCCGATTGAAGAGAAAAAATACTAGTACATTAATAATAACACGAATTAATATTTATGTTGATGATGGTGATGATGTTAGTATCACAGAAGTCACTCGTCGTTTCAATAACACAAAGAAGAAAACAAAAATAATAATAACATTGTAACTATGAGCTAAGTAAAACAAATAGGAAGCTAGTCGTTGTTATTAAATACAGAGATTAGTTGCCGATACTTCTGACTGATGTTGTTGTTGAAAATGATGATGACAATAATAATAATAATGATGATGATGATGATGATGATGATGATAGGGTAGATGATCGTATGTTTTTCGTAATAATAAACAGAGGAATTACGATTTGATCGACTGTTTTTATTACTCTCTCTTTCGCTCTTTTTGACAGCCTTGGACAAGAACACGCACACGAAGATTTTTTTCTTGGTTAAACAAATATAAGTCCTTCCCGATAATCAAAAATAATATGAGAAGCGCGAAGAGACTGCTACTAGTGTATGCTTACTCATCAAGCAATTCTTTTCTTTCGTCGTAATAAGAATAACAACTCCAATGATCGTAGGTTTGCTCTCGAGTCGATTTTTTTCTTCTCTCGATTTCTCTTTCTCTCGCTCTGTATTCCTCTCAGTTTCTTCCGCTGTATTCGTTCTACTGCCAATCGTTATTGGGATGACATTCTTTTCTTTTCTTTTTCTCTCAGCATCGTAGTACACGAATCAGAATTTTTGACCAATCAAATCAAGTTTTTTGTCGTTCGTCGCCCAGGAGAGAGAAAGAATGTCTGTTTGTGTTGTTGTTGCTTTTGACAAGTCGCGGCTGTACTGCCCGAGAAGAAAAATGTGTGCGCGTGAAAGAGAGAGAGCTTATCAAGCACTTTCGTCATTTGCTACATGATTTATTGATAAGTCAATTAAAATGTACATACACATATGGCAGTAAAGAAAAGATAGGTAGTAAACTTGTACTTTTTGCTATTGCTTCATAATGTCAAGAGAATCAACACAAAAGCTCATTGATCAACCAAATTTGTCACGGATTTGATTGACTGCTAAACTGTACAGTTCTATAATCATCACTAAATGATGAAATATGTTTTCAATATTATATTGATGATGTTAGATTCCTGCTGTTGCACATTTGAACGTGAATTGGTAGCAATCAGGAATGAAAAAAAGCATGATACTCCTGCTGTGCTCGATTCATCAATAGAGAGGGACGAAGGTCAGAGAAATTTTTTTCTTGTCTATGTATATATATATATACATATATGTAAGCAGAATTAAAGCAGAAAACGACGCAATCTGTATGCCATTCGTCAATTATTCGTGATTCACACTAATTGGAATGACGAAGAAACGATGATCCATGTGTGTGTTGTATATGTGTGTGCATGTTTTTCTTCTGGTACCAATTTAAAGTTTAATCTGATCTTGGGCACTCATCTGGAGAAGATACAATAATTTATAATTTTATCCAAAGAGATATTGATTTACAGTTTAATTTTTTTCTAATTAAGTGTACCTATTCCGAAAAATTCAATGATCTTTGACATACGTATTTAATCCGTTCTTCCGGCGCCGCTTGATCAATCTCTGATTTTGCCCAATGGACACAATTAGTGTTCGTATGTGTGTGTGTGCACGTTGGATCGCCTCGTCACGCGGCCGTTTAAGATCAGTGACGTAGTTGAAATAATATTTATGTAAACACATTTCCATCTTCATCATCAGAAGGTGTTCATCTGACTCTTTCTGGGGTGATTTACACAAAGGGTTTCACTTCGTTCGTCACCCCCCAGGCATCGAACGTAGAGGATGAAAAGACGAATAAATCAAGTGGCACGAACCGCTCGTCTTCATTCCATAATCGATGAGATATTCCCTGATGTTAAATATCAATATGTATGTATGTATGTGTATATCTATATAGATATATACATACTTATAGATGTATGAAAGAAAATTTTTTAGTCATCAAGAGATTATAATCTGAAAGAGTGATTGCCACAAACAATAAATGAAGAGATTCCAGGCAAAATACACTCACGGATTAATTGATTTGTAATTCAAGTATGAGTTGATTTTCGACCATTATAATGCAATTGCTAAAACATGTTTTGATGTCAAGTTTTCGCTCGAGTAAAATACTGATAAATCGTATACCAGAATAGTAAAACTTCTTTTAGTTCTAGTTGTGTCTCTCTGCTTCTCACACTTTCTCTTTTCTGCTTGCTTCTCTTTCTTTTTTTTACCCTAATGGGTTAGATTTTTTGATCAAAGCATATATTTATACAGATTTGTAACATAAATACACATTCGTCGACGACAACGACGAGGTCTCATAGCAGCAAAAGCAACCATCAACTTTGTTATCCTAGCCTCTCTTCTTTGCCTTTCTCTCAAGCACTCAGAAGCGAATGCAATGCTTTTTCCTTTTTTCCTCTCTTGTAGAACCATATAGGCATTCACACCATTAATATTATTCTTGGTTAGTGATAGTTGTAGTTGTTTTAAAAAGAAAAATACTACAACAACAAAAAGACATATAACAGAAGGAAAAATGAGATAGACTAACATTCAATTCATGTTTAACTATAAATTCATGCACACAGGTACGTAGAAAAACATCAGTATTGATCGTCCTGTCCGATTGAACGATAGATAATTGTGCCGACAACGCCCACATATGGTAGTACTAGTCGAGAATCGTTAATGTTAAGAAAACAATTAATTTAGCAAGATTGTGAATGGCATCTTACACTGCTACCTTTGATATTTGCTGTGAGAATGAAGAATATAGAAATATAGCGTCTATACAAACATATCTTAAAAAAGAAACTTATGATGATGATCACATACATTCTTTTAGTGAATGAATTTTCTATTAATTGAACGTTTGAACATATCCGCCCGACAGATTGTATTGATTTTACGAATAGAAAAGTATGTATCGAATCTTGGTAGTATTAATATTCATTTTTGTCAGTGAAGAAAAGAAAGTTGTTTTTATTATTTTTTTAAAATTTAAATCAGATCATGTATGGAAGCAGCAAACTGTGAGCTAATGATGCCTAAAGAGAAACAATCTTAAACAAAATCAATTGACTGACAGATATCCACGCCCTATTTCGAGTGTTTTCTCTTTTGATTGACTGCACATCCGGTATATGTATATGCCTTCTACGATTATGATTACGTATATATATATATATATATATATATATGTCGTATTTTTTCGTGATCTATGTGAAAGTATGCAGCCGCTAAATCATATACAGAACAGATCAACTTTCTTACTTTGTTGTTCTATGTTTATGTGTCGCTTTTAAACATAGAAAACAAGAAATGAATCAATAGTCTTGTAGCTTAAAGACAATCTTGATATCTATCAGGTGTGACAAATGGCATAGATGAAAAACAACAACTAAATCTTTTCTTCTTATTTCTCTTGTAATAAGACTAAAAACAACAATATGTAGATGTGTGTGTTGATCACCAATCATGATGAAGGTGTTATGATTAGGAATTTATTCATTGCGTCTATAGACACTTGGAAAAAAAGAAGGACAATCTTTGTTCCAAAATGCTCTTGACTTTTCGATTAACCATGCGCAAATGAAATGACAACAACACTAGTCATCCAAATGTTTGCTTAAACCAACGATGATGAAATTAACAACAGTAGAGCTTTTTTTTCCACGTTGCAATTTGATTTCTTATGTAAGCAATGAAATGAATATTGAATGAAGACAATCGAACAAGTTCTATTATTGTTAGCTAATCTGGTAATGAAGTTAGAAAATGAAGGTTTCTAGTTTTAACAGTGCAAATTTAATTGAATATGTCAGTATAAGAAAAGACAGAATTCCCATTCTCAATCGAAAAATGACTAATCATCGATCATCGAACGGTCGATGTGAACTGTACAGCAGCAGTAGGCCATAAAATAGTAAATTGTCTCTGTTCCAACGTAACGAGCATCACAACTGTTTGATTGATGAGCAAAAATTAAATATCATTATCATTTTTTCATAGTTTTGACAATAGAACGAGTCAGAACAATTCATTCACAGTTTAGTCCAACTGTTCCTCATATCAATTTGATAGGTTCATAGGTTAGAAACTAGTTCTAATGGATGTTGATTTAAGGCAACAGCCGATCGGCCCTCGGGTATTGCACATACGTACATATAGATATTCACATATGTATATGTATATATATATATATACACATAAGTAGAAAAAGGTATGTACAGAATTGAGTGTTCGTTCTCATAATGCACTACTCTCAATAGTGACAATTTATTCTTTAGCTTCAGATTGTTTGCGAAGAACTTGAAATTGGCAGAACAAAAGTACCACACTTCTCACAATGATGAAATCTTAAAAAAGAACAACATAAATTCCCATTCGTTCTTTCGTTCATTTGATAAAATCAAGTAAAGAAATGTTTCCTATGAAAGAAATTGATTGAGGTGGAGAAGTTGTCAGGAGAAAGAGGCGAATGAGGCACAGAGAAAAAGAAACGGAATGTTTGTTTAACTTGTTCCATTACTCTGTCTCGGGAACGTAGAAGGAATCAAACGTATTGATTCGATGAACAGGAAAATTGGGTGGGCTAATTTGAATAAACATACGCTAGAAAAGATAAGTACACGCACACACCGTGTCGTTCTGCCTCAAGTCAATCTTCGAGCCCATCAATTGAGTAATAGTGAAAAGAAAAAAAAACGGAAACCAAATTCGTTGCTTTACTCAAGCGAATAAAACTAATTTCTTTTTCTTTGGAAGCAAATATAACAACAAGACAACAAGCATAGAAATTAAATCTAGAAAATTTCATCTTCTTCTTCATGTTATTTTAAGATATTATAAACGTCTGCTGATGTTCCTGATCATTCCCACATCGATACTCTTATTTTTTGTGTATATTGCAGCCAACGATAAACTTGTTTACTGTTCCTCCTTTCTTTCTCTCTTTCCAAACATAATCATGATCATCACACATCGTGTTCTCTCTTTCTCCATAGGGACTTTTGCTCATCATGCGGAAGATGTTCATTGGTTCATTACGACTCAAGACGTTTTCTTTTTAATTTGAAACAGAAGTGTATAATAGACTAAAGGATAAAATTACAATAATTAAGTTTAGAGATAAATCTGGACGACACTAGTAGAATCGAGCTTTATTTTTTTATCTAATCGAACTGGAAGAAAAACGAAAATTCGAATTGTTCATTCAACAATCAATTGAACTGAATCAATTTTATCTATCTATGGAAAGAAACTCAATTATATTTTACATCTACGAAAATTAAAAAAAAGATTTTTGAATTTAATTCTTGTTTTTAAGATCAACAGTGATAACTTGGTTAACGACTACAACTGATAGAAACGATCTATAAAAAGATTGCTTTGAGAAAATAATTACTTAATTAGAAAAAAAAAACAATTTATTTCTAATATTCACCTTAGGGTTACAAGAACATACAACCTAAACACTGTTTAACCTTTTTGTAGGAATGTATCAATGTCATCTTCCGAATATCAAATATTTCTTCGTTCGAATCAATCTGTTTGTATATAAGTGTTCGCATGCAAAGAGTAGCATCATGACATTTTGAAAAATCATCAATCATCTCAGACCCGACCATCGCTATTTGTTGATATCAGAGAAAAATCGACTTAAACCAATCGAAAATGTTGCCTATTCACTTTGTCACTTGTGCATTGGATAGGTTTTGTTTTCGTAGTTTGTCGATTCACTTTGCCCAATAGCATATCCGTCTGGTGTTTGATCATTTTACTACGAATAGTGATGTGTGGCATCATCCATAATGTGTGCTCGTGGCGATAAGGTGTCGAATGCGTTAATCGGCATGCTGTGCTTTTGATCCTGCTGGTATTGACCAGTTTGCTTACTTATCTTGTTCGTCTTCTTCATCGTAAAGTGATCAAGTTACATATGCTATGCACAGTATGGAACTTTCGTCTTTTTTCTCTCTCAACACCTTGGCTTAAGCTTAATATATTCGATGATCAGTCGCTTATTTTCTCAGCTGTATTCCTGCTGGTCGATCAATCGCTTTCTCTTTCTCTGTCTCTCAACAACGGCCATTATCAGACAATGACACATAGGAAAAAGAAGTAGACGAAAAAAGAAGCATCAGGATCATCATCATTTCCCAAGGTGTAGATATTATGACCTTTCATCTTGTAGCCTATATTAAAATGTCAATTGTAACGAACAAGATCGATAAATGAAGAAAGAAAGAAAGATGAAAAGACAGACTTTTATCTGTCGATCAAAACAAATATTCCATACAAACACACATACACGCACATTCTTATATGTATAAATATAGGTCTGTGAACATCTATTTTATCCTGCACTGCTAAATGAATTACTTCAATGAATATAATCAATTTTCTTTGTTTCACAGAGATACGAAAAGTTTTGTTTCAATTAATAACCATTGAAGCCGATCCTTATTTTTATTGTTTCTTCTTCTTCCTTTTCTTTGATATTACTAGTGAACGTTCCGAAACAGTTTAATATCAATCTCATGAACTTTAATGTCATTGACATACATTTAAATCACTTGATGGTCCCATTCATTTTTTGCTTCAAATATAAGACAAAAAAAGCATATGAAAACAAAACTTCTACACTGTTATTCTGTAAAGTTCGAAAGTAAAACATAAAAAAATCTTTTACTTCTGTTAAATTTTCATGCCACTTCCCAGGTACAAAGTGACTTCAAGTTAAAAATCAACAGAAATCGTGATGTTATTAGTCTACTTTTGATTTCGAGATGTAAATGTAGTCATTGATTAAAATGATTTCAAGGTTGTTTCTCTAAGTAAAGTACTTTTGATAAATACAAATTGATGGTTCTCAATCTTGAGACATTTATTTATATGGAGAGTTTCAAATAAAAATGATTTAATTTTTAATGCAATACTAACCGTTTTATCTGGTTGAATCCGTGAATCGGATATCTATGATGCATCACTTTAATTTTTTTTTAATTTCACAATATGTATATCGTGACTTGATTCGATTTTTAATCTTGTTAAAAAAATTTCGTAATAGATATCCATTGAATTACAATGATAATCGAAAAATCATTGTAATCAAGCGCGTATCATACTGGGCAATTCACAGCAATGTCATGTTCAAGGTTAAAACTAATAGTTAGCCAATAAATCATCGTTAAGCACAAAGGGTATTTATGTTAGATATTTAAAATGATAAGACAAATGAATCTATCCGTTGATCAAAAATTAATCGATATTTTGTGCATGTTTTTTTTTTCTACATAAATTTTTCGGTGCGAACAGAATACTTCTGAAATACTCGAAACAAGAACTTGGATTCGAGTTTTACTTAGTCATGCTAATAGAACTTCTCATTGTATTGTTTGCAAGTTTCAATGATTGACGATAATGAACATATCATTCTTGAGATAGTTTATCTTCAAATGAAAGTAAACTTAATTATGGTATCTTTCAAGTGTAAACTGCTGCAACTTTTATTTTCAGAATCTTACATAAACCAAACCTAGAAGTTCAATTTTCCTGTCTTTAAATTCTTCATCACTATCGAACGTACGAGCAACAGTGGATCATCAACATCAAACTCTTGTAAAGTCTATCTATTGGTCTCGCCGTCAATTACACGAAGATATTAATATTACATTGAATCATTTTTGAAAATTACATATCTTCTCGTACGGGAATGCTTGAGATGGTTATGATGCTAAAAAATAATTCACAGAGAAGAATAATAGCATGTGCACTTTTCGATTGGATACTATTCGATTGTTTGAAAAGTCAGGAAATTGAGTACGAATTCATGAGATATAATGTTATTGTGCAATACTTTCTTTAGATGATAAACATAACGGTAACTATATAACTACTTGAAAATATTATATTTGACATGAAAGATTTATATCGGTGATTGACGCATGTTTATATTCATATATATTTATACAAATATGCAGTAAACAATCAGATAAACATAGTACAAAGAGAAAGTTCATTTGCTTGGATATGCATTAGTGATAGACTGATAGATTTTTAAAAATACATTCGTCAACAATACTTTCTATCCTTTGTATTTTAATTTTATAGGTATTGAAAAACAGGAAAAAGATTTGATCTGTAATATTGATTAAATAGTCAGTATCTACATTACCGGATAGATAGTTAGAAAAGGATAAGTTCATTATTAATAACACAAGTAGAAATATACATTTTAGATCAGTAAAGTATAGAAATTTGATAAGTAAAAAAAATGAAAAGTTGAAAAATAATATAGGGTTAGCCCTGGTTCTTCCCCTTTTTAATTGCTCCAAACTCGGACCCAAGAAAACGATTCCACATTCGTCCTCATCGAAGAAAAGTTTGTGAAAAAATATTCCGAATTCGTCGACAGCAAAAAAATTCTTTTTTTGCATAATTGACTCTGGATTCGTCCCCACTCTATTTAGCATTGGAATGTTCATTCTTCACACTGTCTATATGCACAACTAGTGACAATAAGAATTGAATTCATTTCTTTTGGTATAATCCGGTAACCTATAAGAAAGATATATGTGATGTGATGAATAAGTATATACAGGTGACTGATCGATATATTTTTACTATCCACATTTGTTAGTTGTAAACGTATTGAAATATGCTTAGCTTTACTTCAACAGAACGGACAGGTAAGATGTTGAACTATAATGGTTTTCAATATACTCTCAAACGTGAGCGGAAAACAGTAGTAGAGTGCTGGTGTGATTTACGAAATTGCATAAGTACACTTCCTTTGTCTCGAGATCATACTGTGATTGTTCGTGAACCAAATGAACGTATTCCTTCTTGTTTATTTTATGCAAGTAAACTTATAATGGATCAACCTCTCGAGAATATGAAAAAAAGAGCACTACAAGTAACAGCTACAATTCCCAAAAATATATACTCAAGAAATCGTATTGGCTAGAGTCGCATATCCAGGCACGCAAACCGGTTTATATTTTTCTACAACAGGAAGTGTTGACTTCACACATTATTATTATCGATCCCGAAATTATCCTGTACTTCCAAAAAGTTTACATTAGAATTTCATGTTTCTTGAAATCAAGCGGCAATTAATATAAAAGGGCATCAATATAGAGTGGGGACGAATCTGGGAGGGAGAAACTTAGACAGGGGACAAAACTGGGAAGAGACCAATTCGGAATCAATTAAGGAGCGGCTAGTTGATGGGGGACGTAATAGGGGACTCATCAGGGGTGTGCCATACTATAGACTTGTTCAGTAGAAAAAAAGGCTCAGTAAAGTATAATATATAAGAAAAAGTAATTTAAATATATGTATGTGCGATTGTATATATTATCATGGCGTAGGCAATGCATATTAACAAGATTGATGTGTCCATCTTGACTAAAATCTACTGATCCCAGATTGTGATCCAGTGAGAAAGAGAGAAGACTTTTGTGCCACTATCACGACGCGGCTAAAGTTCAACTCTACCACACGGTAGCTGTGAGAATTTTCAAAAAAGAAAATTCTTGCCACCACTGTACTGAGCTACAACTATTGGTAAGAATCCTTGAGATTCATCTCGTTCCTGTGTGTTGCACTTATGGACACGGGAAACCTGTGGAAATCTATGAAATTTAGTAATGTCTTCTAAAACGAAAATTTCACTCACATAGTAGTCTTTAAAAGTTTCCTACATCACTGTCACAAACATCTCTACCTCATACCCTAAAAGATGATAACAGTTGACCATAAGAAGGATGTACCGTTTACGCTCATATGAATGTTTGTGAATGTGAGCGATACATCAGTAGACCATATTTTCTAACATCTGCCATGTCTGTATTACAGTAGTATAAAAATGCTGTTAGCGCAATCCCTGCCGGATTAAATGTGAAACATGATAGATTCATTTTTCCTAGACTCGCTAAAACTGGTTATTTCTGACTGGATTGGTGCATAATTCATGATCATTATATAATATGGAACATATTGTTTCAAGAAGAAAAGACTCCATCTATATTTTAATTAGATGCTGGTTATATATTGCCTGTGGTAACCCGTTGTAGACGTCTGCAACAGCGTGTGATGGTCTCTGGATGTTGTCTGTGACACAACTAGGATTCTATCTGTAACAGTCTGTGATGGGGGAATTACGTGTCGGTAACGGTCTGTGGACTGGGGATGGGTGCAATATTTCTACCCTAAACACTTCAATACTCCTTTCAGATAGTGTTTCACAAAAACAACAAGGTATATATATGAATCAAACAGTAGTACCTTGCAATTTTAAATACTTATCCCTTGATTTAATTTGCTGGTAATCTATTATATTTACTAATTTTGAAATTTATCAAAGAAACTATTTATTTAATAGCTGATCGCTGGAAAATTTTACTAATAGTTCACTATATTTACTGATCATTCATCTATTTAACTAATCTTCCAATTTTTTATCTTACTGATCATACCATATATTTTAGTGATCACATAAATCATAGCCATAAACGATTTTGTATTCTACATATAAACGTAGGTATCAAGCTCTGGTCTTTGATAATTGATTTTCACACTAAGATGTTATAATGACTTTTTACAGTAGTATTTAGTACCATATCTCTTGCCTGATAGTTATGTCATTTTTTGAAATACATGCGTCAATATGATACACGATTTCATATCGATAACAGCGAACATTCATGGAGGAAAACAAACTTTTTTTTATTGAAATATGAACAAACCAAATTGCATCAATAGATTTTGAAAACTTTAGTCATGAAAATAGAAAATGATTGTTCTCAAATTGCCTTGCATTCCTATGCGATATATGGAACATAAATATTTAAAACAAACCGTACGCTAGCTGAGATTTGTCTATCGCAATAAACGAAAGAGAAGAAATACTTTAGTAAAGAAAAACAAATGTTATGTAGGTATGGATTCATAAGGATAGATTCATTTTTCTAGGCAAATGAACAAAGCAAAAGAAAACAAATTACAATCAACATAGGTATGAAAAGTAAACTGAATAGGAAGCACGGGTAGTTAATTATCACAGACGTGTATAATAGTAGATTATTTTAATGAACATTCTTTTTAAAAGTTTTCTCGACTGTGCATAATAGTGAAAGGAATTGTTAGCGGGCAGTTAACAAGAAAAAAAAACGGAAAACGTTCAGTTATTCTCTTCTCTAGTATTTACATTTTAAGTGAAAACACAAGTGTTAAAAAATCTTCATAACCAATTGTTATTTGTCCTGTTTGATAACGATCATATTGACGGAAAGCATTTGTTAATGTTTGAATGGAAACACATGCTTGAATAAAATCATCAAATGCTATTGTACCACGACCGGTTCGATCAAATTTTCTTATCATTAGATCATAAAATTGATCTGATAGACGATAACCTACGAACGAAAAACAATCACCACTAATTATGAACTTAAATTAGAGCGAAGTGCACATGTGATTCAATTAGTTTAAAGAACGAGACAGAAAATTTAATCATAAATGCAATGAAATAGAATTCACAGAAATCTTACCAAATGAACTCAATGCTGTTTTCATTTCATACTTATCAATACTGCCACTACCATCCAAATCGAATTTTCTACAACAGAATCCAAATCATTTAAATTAGCTTATATTTTCTTTTAGTAGAAAAACATTCAAACAAACCGAAAACATCTTTCCCAATCTGATACATATTTCCAAAGATGACGAAATTCATTAAAGTCAATGGTAGAAGATCCATCTCGATCAAACATACCTTTAATAATGAATAGAAATAGATTTCGTGTGATAAAAAACAGATTCTTATTCTTGTTAAATAAAAACAGTAAAATCTATTTTCATCCACGATGTTATCAATCAATAAAAAAAACTAGTGTCTGAGATTTTTCTTTATTAAATATAATCGATTCATTTTTTAGCTCTCCTTAGCCCAAAGAATCATTCAAGAAGTTTTCGCACCTACAAAATATTTCTCAATCAATAGACACATATAAGAAGGAATAGTTTTTTACTCTTTCAATTTTATTATGTTATGTAAAGAAAAGCAGAAATTATATACTGACTATCCGCAGATAGATTGTTGGTATTTACAGCTTACCTATCATCATTCGAACGGTCTCCTAAAAATAACAATCCCATTGCAAATATTTCTTTTCTTTTCATTTGATTCGAATATAAATATCTTACAGGATTAAACGGACTCCATGTACCATTAGACAAAGCTGCTTGGAGTTCATTCGATGATATAGAACCTGATGCATCAGTATCGACTCTAAAATGTGCAAAAAAACATTGAATTTTGATTCATGACAGCCAATCGACTAAAGCTATAGATTTTCAGCATTTATTTTTATCATCGATTTGCTTTATCTTGGTCGTATTCAACGTATGTTTTCATTCGTGTTGACGTATTATACAATAATTGATGTTGATGTAAAATTACAGATTATACTTAAACAGAAACTTACTTTCGAAATACTTGTTGAAGGAAAGCATCACTAGGTTCAGATTGAGCCATTTTCCTCAATATTAATTTTTATTTTTCTTGGTCGTATGAGTACGCAGTTTATGGAATGAAATTCTATTATACTGAGTTTTGAATGCAAACAAGAACAAAGTAAATTGTGTGTAATCTAAAACAATATATATATATATATATATATGAAGAAAGAAACATAGTCTATTTTACACAATCCACACACAAGTCCTACGCACGGCATGAAAACGAGAGGGCGTGTGTATACATCGTACTGAAGCACCATAACTCTCTTTTTTTTTCTATAGTCATGTATGAAAAATGTCGCATATATATTGTCTCCTACATACTTTAGCTTATATTATCGTTCTCTATTATTAATTCTGTAGTTGTCTCTCTTATGATTTTTCTTCCTAATGTTTCAGTCGATGGTACAACGACGAATGACGCTTCAATCGCAATAAATATGTAAAATTCTTTTTCTCACACATCGATCAAGGTTAGAAGAGAATGAAAGAAAAAGAAAGAAACATTTTTTTATATGATAGTCTAAAACAGGGGCTTTTTTGTATTCAAATGAATGTTAAAAGTCGTCTTCTGTCGAATATCTATCAAAGAGAAAGTATTTCCAACAAAATTTAATTCTAGCTTAATTATTCATCATTTTTTTCATAACAAAAATAACTAATGACCCAATAATAAAAAGGAGTTCGAAATAGTTTTTAATGGAATAATATGCGTGACAAAAGAAAATAGAAAAAAGTCTCCAACACTGTTAGATCATGTTGACAATTTCTAATTCATTCAAATTTCTTTTTCTATGAAAAGAGCTGTCCGAGCTAAAAGTTTCGTACTAATATTTTGTCAAGTTGAATGTGAAAACGCCCAAAATTTAGTATGCATGAAAAAGTTCGTGCATCTCCACCATCCAATAACGTCACTTCCTATTTTGATTGATTTTTTTAATAGTGAAAGGGAATTGAAAAAACTTTGTTGAGTAATGATTTTTGTAGCACCAAGCATGTTATTTCTAATGATATGTTGAAAATTAAATTGTTTTTAGTTTTTATATTGAAATATTGCTTTTTCTCAAAGAGACTGAAAAAATTGATTGTTCTTACTATATCTGACCGTCTCACAATCGTGAAAATTACTTTTTTGCTTTAATTTCCTGTTCAGATTCTAAGATTTGACGTAATTCGAGCAAATAACGCAAAGAAATTGAGTTCATGCATACTGTCTCTAGAAATGTTGGCTATTATTCTTGTCGATTGACGATTCTTAATTAAAAAGTCGATTTTTATCAAAATTTAATTTTTTCAATCTTTGAATAACGATTCAAGAACGGATTTAGAATTTTATAACAAAATTAATATCGATAGCATGTTTTATTCTTTCCATTTTGATGCATTTCTGGTTCAAATTTTGCCTATATAGCTCGAAATTTGTGAGAAGTATAGATTTTTGCAAGTTGCAAGAGCTTTTTCTACAGTACTTGGCTTTAGCCTTTGCCTCGTTTGTAGATTCGTCCAAACAAGATATGTCTAGTACAAAATTTACACTTTAGACATTGCTCTTTTCATTGAAAAAAAATATTTCTATGGATTAGCATTTGTCAACATAGTTTAACAGTGTATGAAATTTTTTTCATTTCTTTTGCAATGCATATTACAAGTGTCATACCTAACGATACATGTCTAATGTCATTGAAATAGTTTAGAAAATAAAAGGAAGACAAAAACGATAGAATGATGCCAATGGAATCTTTTTTTTCCTATATTGAAAACATAATTTGTACATACAACAAAACTAAACATTGTTTTTTTTCTAATTATTTTGAATTCGATTGTTGAGAAGTTGCTGATGTTTTTACTTCTTGCTGTTGATTAGCTGTCGCCATACTATACCCATTTGGATATCGTTGTCGAAATCTACGAACAACATCGTGTTCAATTAAACGAACTCCGTCCAATTGATTGCCAAGTGTTGTCCAATTCGGTTGAACATTATGTGGTCGACCAAATAGTTCGACTTTACGTGTATGCGGTGATAATCGTTCAATAATACCATAAATTTCATCTGGTTTACGGGATGTTGCACGTACTTCAGCAACAATAACATCCGAATCAAGACCACGATTCGTTCCGACTGCTGAACCTTTGACACCCACGAGACAATGTTCTTTTCCATGATTAAGCCAATGACCTGTACGACCTGTTCGTATAATGCGTTGCAACTGATTTGTTTTAACCCATATTATTTCATCGCATCGTTGATAACCCCATATACGAAGACATTCACGTCCTTAAAAAATATGGTTATTTATAATTGACAAAAAAGAGACAGTAAAAAAATTATGTTTACCTAATTCCATTGCACGACCAGTCACCTAAAACAATCAAAAGATAATAAAATCATTCTATCTATTGAAATAATATTACCCAGAGAAAAATGTATCCATCGTCTTGTAATGATGGTATATCGAGTCTTCGCATTTCTTCATCTGCCATAGTTCCATATGGTAATTCCATGTGAATATCCCAAGGTGGGTCAGCCATAATAACAGAAAATTTTCCAAGTACTGACATATCAAATTGACGTAGGTCACATTGTACCCATTGTGGTGGTATCGAGCCAGGACTAATGCGTTCAACGATGGGTAAATGACGTTTGACTTTTTTATTTGGATTATTGCTACCACTGGACGTTGGTGTAAAGTCAGTTTTATCAATTTGATAGTGTATATATTTACATGTTTCCTATAGAAATATAAAAATTTTAAATAGACCTCTATGAAATATTTTTCTTACCATATGAAAACAAGTATTGAGAAAAGAGCAATCACCAAGTGCACGATCTGTATGTGGCTTAATCAAGCGTCTGAAATGAACTTTACCACATGTACTCATAGGTCTTCCATTCTTTTTATGATAACGTGATGAATGTTTTGTTGGTTCATTTAAGTCCGATGAATCCTCATGCTTCCGTTTTTTCTTTACTGGTGCATCACTCTCTGTTAATCCTTCTTCTTCATCCGATGATGTTGATGGTGATCGAGAATGATGATGGAAATGTGAACTTGCTGATGGACATTCGTCTCGTGTTGTGTGTTGACAATATTCTTGTATGGTTTCACTTGTATGAAAACGACGTGAAAGCATTTTTTCCATTGCTGTTTGTCGATTTAGTAATCGATCCATTTTTACATTCAAATTTTCACGTTCTAATTCACGTACCGTTAAACATGAAAGTAAATTAAGTAGCTGACGAGGTGGACGTTCACGTGGTAATAATGTATGACGACGTAATGATAGACTCATCCATGATGGAATAGAACGTTTGATTGGATTAGAAGAAGATTTCGATACACTTGAAGTGAATGATGGATCATCATGATCCAGAGGTAGAACAGTTCTACCGTCAACATCTAGTTTAAGTTTTAATCTTTTTATTAAATGACTGATTTGTTCATCTTCTTTGAAGAAGACCTGAGCAATCGTTGAAATTGAGACTGGAGCATTATTTTTGAGGTAATCAATTACTAGGCGTTCTATGTCTGAACTTTTGTCTACATCTGACAACAGCGAATATTGTAATGATTTCTTTTGCTGCTGCTGTTCGTTGCTATATGTATCATGAGCACATGCACGACAAGTAACAAAAGTCGATGCAAGTAACTCTGAAATATGTCGTTGTTTATCAATCCATTTTTGTTTGAATTGGGTATGACGTTGGGTAAGATTATCTATTTCACTTTGAAGAGATGACGATATCAGAGTCATCCGTCAGTCTTATCAGATATTTACATGATGTGAAAAGAATTAATCATCATCGAGAATATAAAGGTACAAACTTAGCATGAGTTTTTTAGCAGTTTTACGAACTAACCTATTCTATAATACGAACAAAAGAGTAGCCAATGAAAAATGATATTCGTTTAATATTTTTAGAAAAGTACGACTGAACTATGAATTTAATATGATTTCACGTTATTAGATTCTGAGAAAATATATCAAATAAGTTTAATATTTTAAACAACAAATGGCTAACGCCATCTACATTTTAAATTCTGTCACTATGTTTATTCTCACGAATATGATACAAAAAACTGACAGCTTTTATGTAGTTGATTGAAAATGTTAGTCGAGTGACAATATGTCACGAATGGGGTTGCACTTATGATAGAATCAAAATCTGCGAGAAAAAAATCGATGTTCTACGGTTAACAGTTACATTGCATGCTCAATCTCATATTTTTATCTCTTGATTAGTTTTAAATAAGGACATAATATCATACAACAAGAGACATAGTTAAAAACTTACAAATCTACCAATTGGGCAATATCGTCTTGGTGCATTTTGCACAATAAAAGAACTTGAAAATCAATAGTAGGGATGTGTGAGGCTAAACACGTAAAATACATTTTTGTTGAAAAATAGAATCACAGCTTAAAACTATTGATTCATAAAAATATATCTAAAAGAGTCGATTAGTGAGGGGTGTAATGAGGTAGCCCGCGGATGGTACTGAGCCCCTCCCATCTACTTTTGAATTTTGCCTTTAAAGATAGGGTATTACTACATTAGGCCCTCCAACTGTAAGTAGTGCATTTTGACACGAGACAAATTTGATCGAAGTTTAACAGTAAAATTTTCAGCACTGATACCATATTATGGTACGATCAGGTACGTCGGAAAGTAGTCTTTTGTATCTCATGATGTGTAAACAGGAAGTACAGAATTAAATGCTATTAAGATCGAGATTGTTGTTTCAGAAAAAAGGAACCTGTTGGTCATCGATATTGTTGCATGCCAACAAGATATCACCGTTCCATGCAGACGTTCAGAAGTATTGACATGTCGTAAAGAAAATCCAATGAATGGCACAGGTAATCATGCATAGCCATGAGAATAGGACTGATATCAGTATTCTTGATGAGTGTCTTGAAAATTCAATTATTATGTATATGGGTTGACATAAAGTAGAAGAAAACTAATGATTAGTAGTATGCGAAAAACTAGTTCCATAGAAATTTAGGTTAAGAACAATCCACGTAGATAAACAAAGTTGACCTTCGGAACTGATGGAAAAAGAAGAAAAGAAAAACGCTGAATAAGAGAATATCGAAAAAAACACAGGAAAACGTCGAAAGGAAAAGTTTGAATAGCAACCAAATGTCGAAAAAAATCTACTTGAGAGGAAGGAGCAGAAAATTATTCAAAATGAAAATGTAGAATCCAAAAGATATCTATCGATAACGATATTATAGTTTCCAAGTAGGTGTTGGCTGTTACCAGATTAGTTAAATTTCTCTTCCTTATCATCTGCAATGTATAGTAGTTCACTACTAATACGTAAACTACATGTATATCAGTATAGTGAAAATACTAAACAAGTAATTTGAAACGATTAAAGCAGGATTTATCAGAAATGAAATCAACGCAAAGAAGCTATTGAGTGGTTTAGCATTACTACTTGGGTCACACAAAAAAAAGGAAGTAATACTTATGACCTTCGATCTTTCCTATTTTTATTTTCTTTTATCATATGATTCAATAAAAGTTTTCTAATGTTCAAAATTATTTACAAATTTAGATTTTCGACGCTTTCCTATTCGTATGTTTTTCATTCAACATTTTAAATTTCTGTCTTTCCCTCTTCGGCATTTTCCTACTTTTTTTTCTACACTTTCTTTTTCCAGCAAAGCCGAATCCTGATTTGGTTCAAGTTTTTCCACGTTTCATGTAATGTTTCAATTTTCCGTTCTCTTTAATAAACTGTATTCAAGAACTGCATTATTCATAAACAAAACACGTATCATCAATGTGTTGTCAACGAAATTTAGTCACACTCTGTTTTCAGATATAGTAAACTAAGATTTTTTCGAAAATGCAACTTTTCGAGTAAACTTTCAATCGAATTAGTTTAATTTTCTTTCATTCGTCTGATATGTATTTCTTCATATGTATATGTTTTTATTTTTCAACTTGTTTACATTTCTATATCTAGCATCAGTTCAATAAGATAGAAAGAAGTGAATCGATCAAAGTTTCTTCGACGAATATTGCACAATTGGTTTTGATCGTTTATGGAAAAGTAATTTTCGTTTAATTATGCATTCCACCTGATAATTTGTATTATTCACTCCATCAGCTTGTCGCTTACGCATTACTAACAAAGGTTTGTCAAGCTCTACCATTTTTCCATCAAGAATATGTTGTCCAATCACGCACACCGGCATTTCCTTGAAATGATAAGGATCAACTTCTGTTTCCTCGATTGATTTATAACAAACTCACATTTTGTGTAAAGAAAAGAAAGCCGAGACGTTCACCGGATAATGAATGTTTATCAGCAGCATACTCCTGCAATAGAAAGTTTGCAACATACTAATGTGCCTTGCAATTCAATGAGAAGTAATTCTGATGAATTGTTTGCTCTTGAAAATGACAGAAGTATGTTTCAAACATCAGCACTCGTTCTATTAACTCACTGTTCAATGATTATTTGCACCATATCTAAAATTGTTTTATTGTCGATGAGACATTTATAATCAAAAGTAAGTAAAGCAAAAAATTCTCGGTCGGGAGAAACAATGCGTATATATGTATATATTTATATTTATGTTTTTCTTTGTTAATGACAAAAAGCACAAAGAAAACTATAAACTTACGTTATTGAACCGCACAAAACAGAGGGAAAAAATGTCAATGTACACTTGTAAATATATGCAAATTAGAAGCAAGCATCTGAGCTATGCCACACACGCACACGTATTTATAGATATATATATACATATATGTATGTAAAGAATAGACAACGTAGCGGAAATGAATATTCGTTGTTCATATTTTTCGACGTTTACTTAAACGTATTGGTTTTGTATCATGAATAGACGAGTCTTTTAATGATCGTTTTCCATTGTCGATTTTAATGGTAACAAGAGATGATTTCGACGATTTCATTTTTTCTAGTTCATCTAATAAAATTGGATCTGGTCTCATGCGTATAGTTAATTTAGGTAACACTGGTCGTTGCGATATTGGAATTACGGTTTCATCGCGATTATTATTATTATTGCTTGCATTATTGTCATTGTTTTCGCTATCCGTTGCGGACGATAGTGAACTGACCGAGGATGTACTCGAATGACGACTGGATTGAACTGTTGGACGCCAAACAAGAAAATTTGGATTATCTGAATGTATCGTTGTTGTCAATGATGCGGATGATGATGAATATTGAGATGAAGTTCGTTGGCGACCATCAGAATATGTTCGCGGAGAAGATGATATCGATGATGAGGATGAAGTAGATAAAGCAGGTGAAAGAAGACGAGAAGATCGAGAGTGAACTGTTGTTTTCTAAAACAGATAAACGAATGCTTAGTCCTGTGCGCTATGTATTTTTTCTAGTACGCTATACCTGTAAATGAGATGTTCGTGAGATTTTTTCAGTGGTTTGCTTCATTTGTATGATAGATAATTGTGAATTTGAGTTAGTACCATCAGAGAAAAATGCTGAGTCAGATGAAGTAACTGTAAGTTTTGGTTGATTTCGAGTCATAAAAGTAGATGACTTTGATGAAGATGAATGTGAACTACTTGGTCGTCGACGTGGTATTCTTCTACTTGGTGGAAGCAAGAGAACAGAAGGCGATGGTGATGATTGAGATGAAAGTGTAGTTGGAACACTGTTTATTGCCTTTTTTCGAATTGACTTAAATTAACAAGACAAACATAGTACATGTTAAAATAAAACATTCTGTATCGTATAACTTACAATTTTTTTCTTATTTGATTTATTTCGAGTCCGTTCTACAGAAGATGGTGATTTCTTTGACGTGTCTGTCATGCTCTAAATAGAAAAAGGTATATAAGTGCACCTCACTTATTTCAGAAAGGGTTCGGAACTTAAAATATACGTGCTCCTCAAAAGTCCAGTAGAATGAAATCACTATATTTTGTTTTAACAATAGGGCCAACAAGATTCACATAACTCTCTCTCTCTCTCTCAGTAATGGGATAAATCTTATTCTTACGGTATCTCCTGAGTTTGCTTTGCTTGTTGCCGACGTGAATTGACCATTTTGATTTCGATGAATTAAAAGTGAAGAATTAAGAAGTACTTTAGCACTTTCTACTTCTGTGACTTGTTCTAGAAGCAAAATAAAAACTATTGTTTTATCGTCAATAGCAATGCTTACTTTTCTCTTCTATACTATTAATACTATTAACCGATTGAATTTTACGTAGACGTTTATCAGTTTGACGTAGACGAGTAGAAACAATCATATGCTTATTTACTGATTGCTCATTAATCATGGAAGATGATGCGACTTCAGTAGAAGTAACATCATTATTCGATAAGGATCTTGGTATGGATGAATTTACTCGAGCAAATGCACCGTGACCGAGTCTAAAGTAGATTTTTTACATATGAATATATATATATATACATGGAATTGATCGTAAAATGAAAAGAATTGAATTACACTTCGCAGCTATGACATTCACAGAGTGAATTATGATCACCGAAAAAATCAGATCCATAGCAGCAAGTAATTTCATCACCGATTTCAATGGGCCGAAGCACATAAATATATGCTGAACTTAAACCTGTAGCTACGAACTAAAAAGAAAATGTTAATAGTATTTAAACATAGAAGAATACTGTACTCACTTTACAATTTGCACGACAATCGTGATTGATATAAGCTAAAAAGAAGAGAGTAAACTATTGTATCTCGAACGGGCAATGAATATATTATATTTTTCATACCTGCAGGTCCGAGCCATAATTGTGAACACTTTTTACGACAAGAATACATGACTGAGAAATCATTAACACCAGGCTTAAGAAAAGCAAGTTCTTCTTCAGGACTCAATTCAGCTATACAACCGATCAACGTTTCAATCTTATCATTCACGACCCTAGAATAATATATTCACTTCAATGCATGAGTTACTCACAAATAACAAAGTTCATCCGTTTACCATGCTTTAGTTGCTACTATTTTTCCTCCACATTTTTCTGTTGAATAACGGTAGCATGGTTGAAGTGTGACACCCGAGTTTTTATTAAATAAATGAAGAAAACGATACATCTTGAAGAAAGATTTTTGATTTATTTATATTCTTAAATTTTAATTCATCTATTCTTCTTACATGTTCTTTAAATGAAGTCATTTGTGTCGGACTTTTTCGTGCAAGTAATTGATCATACCATGTTCCAAATGAAGTTAATTCATCGAAACATCGTTGATAATCAAGATGTTCTTGAAATTGTTCAACAGCTAATTTCCATTGTGGTATTAGACGACGATTGGGTCGAAAACGAACATTCATTTTATGTGTTGTAAATCCGAATACACTATCAACAATAATCATTGTAGCAAGATCATCGTTTTCGCTGAATAAATTATTAGATATAAGACTGTAACACAAAATTAATATGTGATATCCTACCAAAGATCAGCTACTGCTCGTGGTACACCGTTGTACATACTGCCACAATAAGGTGATTCGTTTTATTTGTATGCAATTCTTAACACTATCAGATCGAATATTATATTTTCATCTTACTATTGATCACTGATCAAGCCAACAGAATTCAAAAATTAGAGCATCTTGTCATCTGAAATTGATATCATTTATTCTATATTATAAAAAATCGTATTTACAAAGGTTAGTGCAGGAAAGAAAATGATGTCGAAGATTCATAAACGAACATTATTTTCGTATGAAAATGATCTAATCGATAACAAAGCGGAAGCATGCTGGAAAAGTCTCTTTTCTTGCCACTAGCCATTGATGTCTGTTTGCGCTTGACTGACCAATACCAGTGGTTTATGACTCATTGTTGTAGTTAGAAGAATTGTCGATAGTATCGAGTGACATCTACTCTGTAGTTATATATATATACACTTTTATGATGGTGCCTAAAATTTAACATCATTACATAAAAAGTTCATTTATTTTTGTCATTTTTTACAAAACATGTCCCACTTTTCATATTGGAAATATGAAGACAGTGCTAGATATCCAATGAATCAACAATCACAGTAATTACTTGGTATGCGTGCTGCTACAGAAAATCTCTTACTTGTTACATATGCTATTGTTCAAAAAGAAGTGTTATCAAAACATATAGCTTGAAGAATGTATATCATTTATAGTGTGATCTCTGCAACTTGCAAAAAATAGATTAGTTCTTGTTTTTTGTTCATTATCATGACGACAACAGATTACGATACTTCAATAGTGATACTTTTTTTGTCATTTGGCAAAACATGCGTTTACTCTGTCACCCTTGAATACTAATAGCGAATCTAAAATCATAAATTAATAAAGAAAGAAGCAAAAACCTGAGAATTGCATTAGAGTTAGTCAGTATTTTGTTTAATAAAACCTATATTCTCTGTTGCTTCTGTTCCTTATTCCAAGACTTTTATGGTGTCATCAATCAATATGTCTATATCGATGAATACCGATGAGTTGTTGTTCGATCTGTTATCTATTTCAATCATCAAATTTGTAATAATGCACTGTAATTCAAATATATATTTGTTTTTTTGCAAACAAAGAATCAAAAATTGTGGTACATGTTGAATTCAATTCATGACAATTAACGAAAAAACAATCAACATTTATCCTACAGAATTTTATCTGTCATTCAATGTTTTCTTAGCGATAGTCATTCTGCAATGAAGAGTATCCGACCTCTTATGCGTACTAGAATAAGACTAGCAAATTTTAAATATATCATATTTCAACCAATGATACGAATACAACTGTTCTGTTTCATTTCGATCATTTTTCTTAGCAATGTGTATCGGAAAACGTTGCCATTGTATATAAATATTTCGTTCTATATATATATGTGAAATCACGTGCTTCAATAAAACTAGAAGAGCGAACGAACAATTCTATGTGAAGAAAAATTGTCTACTTAAATGTTGCAATCTATCATATAATATATAACTTTGTATTATCATGTCGTATCATGTCGAAACAGACAGTGTAACAGGCCATAAATATATTATTGATATGAACCGTCGTCGTAGTATTTGCTCACGAGATGGATGTTTATCACAAGCACAACGAAATGCACTTTGTACAAAGTAGAACAATTTAGAAAATCAATATCGAATACGTTTCACTAAGCTTTTTGTAGACATTTACGGTCATATGATAGATCAACAGACAGCAACAAAGTTTGTTCTATTCGACAATGTTTGAAAAAAGAACTATTGAACATATTTATTTAGATCATTATTAGAAAGAGTTATCAAAATTTAAGAAATAAAAGAAGCTCCATAATAGGAAAACAATCATCAATTCATAGTTGGTCAGCAAAAAATGTAACAATCAATAGTACTAATGTAAATGTCAATGAAATGAAAAATATTTTCTCAAAATTTCATAACGTAAGAGACATTGAAGCAATTAAAAATCTAGGTCAAAGTTAAAAAGAACAGTAGATTCATCTTGCTAAGAATACAATAAACTAACTTTTACTCGGATTTCAAATATTGAGTCTACATCTGATGAATTTCCAATTGGCAAAAGTTTGAAACAGAATTCATTCACTGTTTAGGAACGGCGAGCTTTTCTATTCTCTAATTAGAGCTTAAAATTTGAGTGAACTTGCAGTTTTCATGATAGAAAAATGAGCAGTACGATTTAATTATGTATAAACATTCATTTGGAAAGAAGCACATATGTAGCTCGAACCTTGAATGATCTCTTATTCGCAAATAGAATGTTAGATATTGATGAAGAAATCTTCGACTTTAAAAGTTTACTTTTACACAGAATTGTGTCTAGAGAAATGATGTAACCTACATTTCTATTTTTTATATCAACTTTTCGCAATGGTTCAACGAATCTTTTACTTATTGTCCAGTAATTTTCATTGTTCATCTATTTTATTTAATAGTTGAACGAAAAAACCAATCCTCAGATTACATCATCATCAAGTATTGAAACGAACGACGATACAAAATCTGAAAGTTCTATTGAGTACGACTATATGAATCCATTGTCAGTAACTCTTCCAACAAGTAATAGTCAACATCAATATGTATCCATTGCTACAATTTATTTGCAAGATGAACAATGGGTAAAATGTTTATCTGTTCGATATTAAATAATCTTTATTTATATTTAATTTAGCATCAAATCGAATTATTTATCAAACATTTTCCTTTACAGGCTTCACTTTCGAATAATATGAATGTTATATCATCAACAACACATCTACTTGTTGACGATTCTTCTCATCCACTTCAATGTACGCTGTCGAAAAAGATATTTCAAGCTGTTGCTCGACACATATTCATTGTTTCAATACGATGGATCGAGGAATGTTTATTACGAAATGAAATTATAGATGAAACACCATTCGAAATTCGTGGTGATTCGACTATGTCAACAATGCATTTAACTAGTCATAATACGTGTGCTCCGTTATTCTCATATGATATGTCATTTTCAATTGATTGTAATTCATTTCAACGAGTATTAACTAGAAATGATTTAGCAGAATTGGCTATATTGAGTGGTGCTCAACTATTCGATCCAGAACAATGCATATCAACAGAAATTCAATCAAAAATTCTTCTTGTACTTGCAGATCCTACAGCTGATCGTCGTCAGTTGCAAAATAAATATAAGCAATGGCATAAAACTATTAAATATCTTACACCAGGATATCTACTAAAATCTATTATTTATCAAAAACAACAACCATATGAAGATTTTGAACTTTAAATTTTGTTCTCAAATGTATAAGCTTTATTTTCCTTTTTTTAGTATATTTTGTTCCATGCAAATATACAAGTAATTAGAGATTTCAATTGGTTACGTTCTATGTAGTATCTGTTTTGATGAAGACGAATAGTTCCACTGGTACAAGAAAAGCCGAAGATTTCGTGTCAAGGATTTAAGAAAAGTAAAAATTTTACAGCGAAACATAATTATAAAATTTAGAATTAAATTTGAGACTATCATGATGAAGTTCTTGAGTAATAACTAAATAGCAGGAGATATAAAAAAATATCATTTTGAATACAAGTATTGTTATTGCGTCTCATCTTTCAACAAACATATTGAGCTTGTCAAAGGAAATTCAACGATGTAAAAGAAATACTTCGTGACGACATTGTAAGTTTCTACAAAAGATAGAGATATTTCGAATGAACTTAGATTACAATTATATTATGAGACTATAGTATAACAATAAAATACATTCTAGAAATAATTCACAATTCGAACTGTCATCATAGTATTAATTCATCATGATAGTACCTATGTGCTCATCTTAGAATTTTTAATATGTTATTTCAACTAATTATCAAGAATTTTTGCATGTAAAATAATTTTGTTTGAGCACAATTTTCGTTCATGGATTATATATGAATAAAAACTGCTCTGTGGTCATTCTTAGTTGAATTGAATCAGATCTCACAAAATCAATTATACAAAAACCAAAGGTTTGAATGTGTCCAATAATCTCTTTACGATAGAACTTCGTAGGGCACTTTTTCATTGGTAATCTCAAATTAAATATTTGACCTCAAGAGTTTTCGTATGTAGTTGTGTACTCCGTCGTCTGCATAGTAGATTGATGAAAACAAAATACTGATTATCAAAAAAAACACACTTCTGCAATTATTCGAGAGACGGTTTTCATTCCTTGAATTTGAGTCATCATACAGATGTTTCGATGGACGGGTCTTGTTGACGTTCTTCAAATGTCATTACAGTCATTGATAGAAAGACATAACATTTGTACAGGAGTGATTTTGATTTCTCGATTGAGTCTCGAATTGATATTTTTTCTTTCATCACATAAATATTCTTGATTGTAACCTGGATATATGTAATAATTCTGATTCGAACTTGACTCTTCATAGTGCATTGTCTTCTACAAATCGTATTCAATGTTTGACATCAAAGAAAGCCATCGAATAGTATGATGCTCAGTCGATTGTATAAAATACAGAAGGAAAATAGGTTCACATAGAATAGCATTTGACAGTTTGGTATCAAAAGGACTTGTTAACAATTTTCTTGTGAAATCATTAACGTATGGCAACAAAATTTTTACGACGATGATTCCAAGACTAGATGTGCTGTGTATGTATTTCATGACCTTGATTCAACAATTAAAATTATTGCAGAACTAAATATTCATCTCTATGTTAATAAGATGCTTCTTGAAATCATATTTAACTTGATTCGATGTGCCTGTCCACATTTCGATGCTTTTACTTGTTTCACAATTCGACTGCTTTCGAAGTAGATATTCAAGCGTTCAGATGATTTTCTCGGATTATCTTTTGAATCACTTACTAGTTTTGAAAATGACATTTCATCATGTGAAATCTGAAGCAAATATGACAAAGATCTGCATAGATTTTAAAGACAACTATGATTGTCGTGTTCGTTTCTAATTATTTTCAAAGAAACCGTCAATATCCTTAATGAATAGTAGAGAACATGCTCAAAAAATATATCAAATTCAGTATTTCCATCACATATATTCGGTATTTAGGTTTCATGGCATTGAATTGAAAAGAGGAAGGGTGTGTCTTGATTATTCAAAAATCATTAACAACATCTGTTGGATCTTTGTATATATATTTAAAAGCTATACATTGTTGCTCGATTATTTATAGTAGATTTCAGTTTTTTCCTTTCTTCTTGTAGACTGATTCAATCAATTATGATTGTACATGAAATACATGTAGTTCAAAGATCAACTCCTTTTACAGGCAAGTATCTTTGAAATATTGAAAAAAGAATGTAACTTTATGGAATAACAGCGATGCTTTCAGAAATGGCTTTTACTACAAATATCTTTCTTTCTGAATACTATTCAAGGGATACAAAAACAATGTGAGTTCATCCAACTGGAATTCAATTTTATATATACTTAGATAATCTGTCATGTCGAGTTATTCATCAAAAGTAATGACGTTTCTGTAATCATCCGTACATATGGCAGCCATCTCATTTTGAGAAACTGCATTATGGAAAAATCCTTATCAAAGATGATGGTTGATTTTCAATGAATAATTGTATAGTCAGATATATTTTTGCAACGATATATTACCATGTCATAATGGCAATGGTAAACTACAAAAGGCGGCACATGTTGTTATGAAGCAAGTTTCAGCTGTTAGCCTATTGAAAACACAATTGAATAAAGATTATTTAGATTGTTACGTGTTGATCAGTACTTCGCTTCATGTTACATTTGCCCTATCACCACGTATTATAGTCAAACTTTAGATGTTAGAAAAAAATATCCATAGTTGTTCACAGTATCTGGTGGTCTATCAACTAAAAAAGAAACAAACATTGGATTTATTCAACATACGAGAGTCAACCAATCATCGACACACCTCATTTTCTTTTTGTTATTTGTCACTCGTATAAAAATAATCATACAATCGATTTCGATGATGATTAATCATTTGACTCGTAGGAAATATAATTTCTCACAACATTATCAATGTATGATTCTAGATGCTCGATGAATTAGACCTTTCTCATGTATACTATGAATATTTCTTTCGAATTTTCTAGAAAAGTATTGAAAATTATTTTTTAGCCGCTAGATAAGAAAACTTACTTATGTTGATCAACGACAGGAAATTATCATTTTCTTGTCAATACATCAATATTAATTGATGAATTAATTTTGAATAAATTTCGACGATAGCGATGAAGAATTTCACTAAAAAGCAATGTGAAATGAAATGTAAATATATAAATTCAACTCAAAGTAACAATAATCATAACATTCACTGAAAATAAACCAACGAACAAGTACTGCTAATAGTGTTACTAACACATCAAACAAAAGAAGAGATCATCGATCGATATGATTATTTAGTTTTAGAAGAATTACGACTTGTATTGAAATAGCGAAAGGATTGATCAACTTATTGTTCTGTATTCTTTTTTTTCATACAATATTCATTGATCTTAATAAAGTGATACATTTTATGTTTAAAATGGTTAGTTTCGTTACTGTTTGATACGTTTTATTTTGGTCGTAAATTACTACAGATGAAAGATAATATCAGACTAATACTAGATATACAGTACTACCAAGTAGGTAAAGAAAAAAGAATCGAAACATAATTAATCTAATAATTTTTCGAAAAAATTCTCATTAGCATACGTACCTTCATACTGAGCACTGATTTATTTCCTCCGATCTCATGTAGGTTTTTGACCATCTCCCTTGCATTTACTTGAACTTCGACAATGTATTTTTCCTTTGGTTTGTAAAGACTAATTCGACTTGAAGTTATAAATATGTTCTGATTAAGAAAGACAAAATATAGCTTTTATCTGACTTTATTTCTATAGTATTAGGACCACGACAAATTCTCTTAGTCTGAACTCTCTATACATTCCTATTTCTCTTGTAGAAAAGTAGTTTTTTTTTCTATAATTCTCAATCTAGAAACATTATCGAGAGACGTCGCAGTACGCATTGATTTTTTTCGACTAATATGTTTTTTCGTTTTTTGAATAATTCGAATCCTCTTTTGTTGAAAAGAAGAAATACTAATCTAAATATGGACATAAGCAATCTTCTCACACACAAAGTTGTTTTTTTACTGTTCTCTGTGTGTGTGTGTGATGAGTAAGAGAAAGAGAAAATGAATAGAGATTCGACGAAAAAAAAACGGATCAAAGCAGTACACACACAGATACTTACACTCATATTAAACATTCGAACATACACACACATATAAAGAAACAAACAAGGGTATATTTTCAAAATTTCTTAGTCAAACTTTTTTCAGCAGCCAGTTTTTTCATTTGTTTTAATCTCTTTTCAAAATCAAGATTCGTTGCTATCTTAGTATTGGTACCAGTTGTTGATGATGGAGAATTACTGCCAGAACTGTTACTACTCGAACTATTTAAACGATTGTATACTAATGTACTTGTAGTTGATGGAGGAGATTTAACAACGGACGTTTGTCGACCGAGTGGCATCGGTGAACTGATTCGTTGTAAATTTTTCGATGTTGTTAACAATTTTTGTGTGGATTTCAAAGAAGATGATGATAGTTGGGGTTTTAATACAGGAGGTGATGTTGGTTTAGTAGATTTTAACGATGACATTGATAATGAACTGGTTGATTTTAATGATACAGTATTACTACCATTGGCTGATTGTTTCAATGAAGAACTTAATGATTTTGGTGATGGAGGTGAACGTTTAGAATTATTACTATTACTCGATGAAGTCAATGCTGTCAATTCAACAAGAATTGAACTTGCTGAAGAACTTGAAGTCGTACTCGTTACATCTGATGTTGTTTTCTTTTCTTTGAATCCAGTTGCTAATGAAGCCCAACCATTCGCATTTTTTGTAGTCGTACCATTTGTTAATGAAGAATTTGAACTAGATATTGATGGATTACTTATTGTCGTAGTATCTGATGTCGTTGAATCAGACGACTAGAAATCAAATCAAACGAAAAGAAATATGCTTTGCTGTTAATATGGAACAGAACGAATCCATTGAACTTACTTTAGATTTAAATGAAAATAATCCCGTAGTTACATCTGTAATAGAAGTTGAAATGCCTTTCTTTCCAGTCGATAATGTTGCCTCCGAAGTTTTTGATTTATTGACAGATGAAGATGGATTACTATTTGTTTTTGTTTCTTTAATTGATGATTGTGATTGTTGCTAGAAATAGATTGATTTATAGTTCAATAGAAAAATTTTCTACGATGATTTACTCAAGATAGACGTGCTTTATCGTTTACTTACTCGTTTATTAATTATTCTTCGACATTTTACACAATACCATAAGCATCGAGGATCACTAATATCAGCCGTACTAACGGGTGGTTTATGACATTTTTGATGATACTTAGCATGACATTCATGACATTCGACTAAACGATTATCTTTTTCTTCTGTAAGAACCCTATTGTAAAGAGACGAGAGAAGTTTTCGAGTTAAGAGTAGAAATCAAGTTTTTCTTTCACATACATGCATTTGTTGCATACAAGACCTAGTTCAATTGCGAATTCATCGATATCTCGTGATGATGAAGGATTTGCTTGGGATTCCGATGATTTTGCTTTTATATCATCGTTATCATCATCGTCAGGATCGACATCATCATCTTTATCGTTTGTATTGAGTGCTTCTTCTGACTGTTGTTTTTTCTTTTTTGGCATGTCATCATCATCTTTAATTGTTGTCGATTTTAAACGTTTTGCAGGAGGTGGTTTAGAATTTGATGTTAAAGGTGCTGAGCGTTTTTTCTATTGAAAGCAAACGAAAAACAAATTAAAACTCACGAAACAAAAATTCTTTGTCTGATTCAGATAATTTTTCCGTCAAAATCGATGAATATTAACTGTACACATTGCAGATTTCTCTTTCGTGGAATGTTCGTTCTCCCACTATCGAACTTGCTACTTGCAACACTTATACAAGCTCATGGTGAATGAAGAACGATTCAAGATTTATAATCACTTACAGGTAATGGTTGTGGGGAATTGGATGTTGTCTGAGCATCAGATTTACAATCTGAAGACGATTCAGGAGAACACTAAAAGAAAAGAGAATCTTTCATTCGATTTGTTTATTATTCATTTGAAAAGTGAACCTTGGGAGATTTATTAATTTGTTTATTCTCTTTGATAAGTTCATCTATTAATAATTCAAATTGTTCAGACATATCCGATGGATGTGTTAGAAAAATTGAAAGTGTTCGTTGCAAATAATCAAATTGTCTTATTGGCTGTAAATCCATTTTTAGATATGTTCAATTAGAAAAAAAAATCTGAAAAACAATTTATCATTAGTAATTTTCAAAGATGAATTCTAAAGTTGTTCTCTGCTATAAATTTGAATGGTACCCGCTTTTATGTATGAGCAAGTAATTACAGTGCGGTTGTTGGTCTTTCTCGTTTTTTTTGTTCGTTTTAAATTTTTCTGCCTATTCTTAATAGAATTTTGCAAAAAAATATTTCATTAGCTTTTTATTCTTTCGGAATCAAGAAATGAAATTCTGACACCTTGAATATGAGCACTAGATATTATACCTTTTTTTAATCGAAATTTTGAATAATAACGACGTTGATGAGAAGAATAATCACCAGGCTGTGCATTTGTTGCTCGTATGTTCATTTGTTTCTTGTTGAATATCTAGAACACATGCACATACGTTCACGTGTTCATCGCATAAAACGAACTGTTTTTGATAAATGACATATTCCTAGCGACATCTTTCAATTATATTTTCATCATAGCGTATCCTAGCGAGCGTTTCATTTAATTTTCATTGAAACTGTAATCGATTCAAATTATGCAATCTCATTATTATTCCTTGGATTAATTAAAATAAATATTGATTACTTGTAAGAAATTATCAGGTACCAATTACTGGTGACATCTACTAGTGCAAAAAAAAAAAACTTGAAAGAATTCATGTTTTTTTATTATGTTTTGTCTTTTCCTCGTTTTCTGCCTCATTGGACTCAGCGTTTTTCGGCTTCAATTTTTTTTCTTGTCAATATATATATATCTATATATATATACATACATTTAAGAAAATAAAATTCCAAATAAAAAAAATTCAAATACAACAAGTCCTAGAAAAACATGTCAAATTGCAAGTAGCAGAGCACTCTGTTGCATCTCTTTCGACCAGCATTGTGATGGACGACGAATGATGTGCGCCAGCACTTTACGTTAGGTTTTGAGTGTTCAACCTATTTGACAAAATGTACATGTTTTTTATTTATTCACTCGACAACATTTCCCTTCTATTCAAAGTGCACACTCATATCAACCAAAGACCATCTGTTCGGCTCTCTCTCTCTCTTAATGCATGTATATATATATATTTATTTATATATTAATGAATAGATGCGTTGCGTACCGAACCCCATTAGCCAACGTCATCCATCGCCTAGAATAGAAAGAAAGAAGCAGAAAAAGAATGGTGTTTAGTATTTCTTCTCTCACTCAACCAAGTTAAACAATAATTCGACGACGATATATATACTTTACCCGAGGAAAGAAAAAGAGACGATGCAGCCGAGATTCGAACCACATTCCTTTTCATACGTTAGCGGTGCACACGCACACGAATGAAATGATGGAAAAAGCCAACAGTGAGCCCTTCATCATCGCCCTCTATTTATATGTCGCTGCTTCTCTCTCCTTCTCTTGTGATCAAGAGAAAAAAGAGAAATAGAGAAGAAAAAAAGAAAGAAAAAACATGGCGAAGAGAAAAAGTAATATATATATCGACTCTCTAACGAAACAAACATTGATGCACACATACAAAATGCCGTCGTTATGTCTATGGAGAGAGTGAATTAGAGAAAGATAGGCAGCCATCGCGCCATTGCTATTAAGATGCTTTACTGACTCCATCAAGACGATTGATAGAAAGAAAAAAAAGAAAAAAGAAACGACAAATAACATTACACCTACAATACATCGCTGTATATAAAAGCTTTGTAGGGTAAATTGAGTTGAGGGGCCGAAAACGGGGTCGTCAGGTTTCACTCTCAACTGACATGTTTCACAAAATATCGTGTTTGATAATAAAATATCATTGTTACCTATTGCGAGCATGTACATATTTAGGATTTTTTGTTCCTACAATTACGTGAACAAGAAAAAGCTTAATTTTCCAATGATGTTGTATTTTATTTTCTTATTGTCTTCTTTTAATTAACACACAAAGAAAAAAAATGATGAAAAACAAAAGTTGAAAACGATCCTTTTGTTTGCTTGCTTGTTTCGGATGATCCTATGAATTGTATATAGCTTGAAAACCAAAAATATCGTTTGTTTAGTTTCGATCAGTATCATCTTTGCGTGCCAATGGTGTATCACGTTTCTTACGGAATGAACAACCTTCCGTAAGACGAGCTTTACCGCCCGATGGCGAGCAGAGTACATAATTGCAGCCAACGCATAAGACTACGGTTTGTGCATGGCTGAAAACTAAAACGAAAGAAAAAAATAAAGTGAAAACTTGAAATGGAAAGAAATCTGTTTCCAATATACCTGTTGTTATCTTGTAACAACCTGGACACTTAACGTCCATAAAATATGAATTTGGACTTTGTACAAGTCGTTTCTTCTTGTGTTTGCAACGTTCTTCTTCCATCGATGGATGAAGGAGATCTTTAGCCAAAGGCATTATTGATTAGTTTAAAATAACAAATATCTAAAAAAAAAAGGAATCGTTCGATTTCTGTTGCATGATTTACAACATCTCATTGCAGCTTATTTTCTTTTTCTACGGATAGATTATATCTGAGCAAGGATCAAAAAACAAAGCATGAACAAAGAAAAATAAAACTAATAATGTTCGCAATCTTTGGAATACGTTAAGAAGCAAACAACAGCAACAACAACAACAAGAGTAAAATACAATTGTAAAGCCAATAATTGATATCAAACCGGATAAATAAATCAAAACATAAAAGTTATATGATAAACATTAAACGAATACTCAGATCTCGTAAATCAAAGCACTGTTAAATACACACATCTCTATTGATTATTATTTAAAATATTTCGCAGCACTAATCAAAACTAGTTTTTCAACGAATAATTCAGAATCCAATATAGCTATATGTGCTGCACGACCAATAATATTATTCGTACCAGATGGAATACTATGAAAAGCATTGTAACGAACGAATGTTATTGACGGATTACGGAGTATTGGTTCAAGTAAATTACTTATCATTTCGACGTAAACCGAACCTGAATATAAAATGCAATGGAAAACATTTATAACGTTATGAATCAGTATGCATGAATAAAGATAAATAGTGTATAGCGGGAAGTCTTTGTATATATGCATCGAGTCATACATCGGAAAATATCAAGGACTTCAGAGAACTGTCGAATGATAGATGATTCAAAATAAACAGAAAACGAAGATTTCAACTTATTAATTCTATCATTTTTTCGAGCATGATGTTCTTCAAGTGAAAGACAAGAATACTTCAAGATAAGAATTGTGATTGTCAAAAAGAACTACATTTATACTGTAGTGATCATCAGTGAATAGTACTTCTAAATTTATATTTCATATTCATAAGTAAGAAGAATGAAATTCCAGAATTTTTCCTTCTTGAAACTAAACAACAAACCGTAGACAGTATCTTTCAATGCAGCTTTGCAAACTTCAATGCGTGCGGAATGGAATGGAACATAACGATCTTGCGGTGAAGCAACTAATAAAATATTTTTAAAAAACTCCAAACCTAAATAAAATACACAAATGATTATTGGTTTTAGTTGTTTGTCTTTACACTTACAAGGTTGTTTACTAAGTTTATATAAATAGGTTTTCTTAGGATCTATATTATCAGAAAATGACATTTGCGATAAACTACATGATTTTTTCCATTTTTGCATTAACCACATTCCTATGAAACAGAATGCTTTTTCTTTTTTGCTGATTATAAAATTTGATTTTCATTCTTTTTTTGATTTGAACAAACCTATATTAACTAAGCCACTCGTATTGAATAGTGTTCCTAGATGTGGTCCCGATAAAGAAAGATATGTATAAAGTAATGGTCTGTATGATTGAAAACGCGTATGACTAACAGCGGCACGTATAATTAAGTTGCCTAACGAATGTCCAACAAAACTAATACGCTGCGGTTTTAATTGATAGCGTTCAAGATGCATATCAATTTCATCAACAAGTTGTTTAACCATAAGATCGATATCATCAAATGTTGATGATTGATTCGATGATGACATAAGAAAATCTAATTGACTGGATGGTAAACATAATTCGAGATATGTTTTCATTAAACGTAGATCACCAGAATTGCCATCTAGACCATGTACACATATTATAAGATGTATTCCAGTTGACTCGAACGGTATTGTTTCTTGACAAAAATACGGGAACATGGATATTGGTGTAGAAAAATCAGAGAAAAACATTAAATTTGATGAATATTTTGTTGTTAATAATTTCTTTAAATTTTCTTTATAAACAACAAATCTAGACAATAACAAACAGATAAATAGTTTAAGTTAATTAGGGTTTTTAAAAGAAGTTCTTTTTGCATCTCAAAAAGTTAGGGAAGAAAATTGTTTTTGACTGCTCTTCATTAATTACTTTTAAATATATTCAAATATAAAGAATCGACTTTTATTATAGATCATCAAGCGTACAGTTAAATATCATGAATTGTATGAAATTACGTTGAATCAATAATTTATTCATCATATACTCTCTTTCGAACACCAAAATCATATATCCGAATGGTTGAATGTACGGATATATGCCGCATTGAACTAGATCTATAAACGATAGTGGAATTTTTCATGAAACACTATCCTTTGGCCTTTTAAAACTGAATACGATGATGCATACAAAGAGGAAAAATCAAAGGATATTAGTTTAAAAGAATAATTTGATTAATATTCTATGAACTTATTGATTTCATTTTCATTGAAAATATATTGAAAAAACAAGATGAATTCTATAATTAATTAGAGAACAAATCGAATTGATATTATGAAAATCAGAATGGTATTGAAGTCACTAACTGCTCTGTTGATCAGTGGATCATATTCACGGACTAGAGGACACAAACGTATGAATGTATATAACTCAGAAAAGAAACATGATCGATTGTCATTTTCTAGTTATTTAGACAAACGGTATTTTTCTTCGACATGAAATTAATTTCAAATTTAACTTACTCAATTGTTTGACTGTTAATGGTATTGTTTTGTAATCGATCATATTCTAATGAATTATCTTGTTTATTTTTTTGTGCATCAATGTTTTCTTGATGATTATCATCCGTTGTAATTATCGAAGATTGATTTAGTTTTTTTTTCTCAATTAAATTTAATTGATTTTCATCATCGGTTAAACCATTTAATAGTAGTGGATCGATGTAGTGTGATGTTACAGTATGTCGACGTTGAATATTAGTAGTTGTTGGTGTTTGTTTTAAGTCTGCAGTGAAATTAAGTATTGTATTCGAAGAATCATTCATCTGTTGTTGATCTAATGTGAATATTCTATTGTCAGTTTGTGTTATGAAATCTTTTGTTTCAGTATGTGATAAAGGTATTATTTGATTATATGTTGATGATGACAATGAACGTAGTTGTGTGGCATTGGTTATTCGTCTGTCCATCGTATGAGTTTTACCACGATATGATGCTCGTAATACTTTTGATTTTAAACTTGAATCGCCAAAAGTCGATGCTGCAGCAACCATATTATCTTGATCAGTTGTTGAAAAAACGTCATCATCATTTTTCTCAGATGTTTCACATAGAAATTTAGGAACAACCGAAGAATCAACTAAATCGGACGTTGTCGTCGTTGATACGCTGTTACTTCGTCGTAATGAAACATCGGGTAAAGAATGATGACTTGTTTGAGTTGTTAAATATGAATGACTCGATTGAGTATCGTAACTAAGATTTATATCTGAATCCGACTGATTAGGAAATAAATTCAATGAAGAACGAGAACTGTATGCAAGTGTTGGCGATGATGCTATTTTATCTTGATTAACTTTACGAATCGAAGTTAACTTTACGAATGGTTCATTCGATAATGCTACTATAGGATTGATAGTTTTCGACGTATGATTTCGAAATAGTGAAAAATTTTTTGCTGACTGAGAACGAGTTGGCGTCGCACTTGTAAAATTTAAACTGTTGCTGCTGCTTGGTAATATGTTTGTTTGTTGCGATTGTTTTTGATCTTTCAAACGTGATGTTGATGGACTATTTGAAGCAGATTTAGATACGACTGCTTCATGTAATTTTCTACTAGGACTATGACCGTGATCTGAACGAAGTTTACCTAGAGAAAATCAGAGAAGTATGTTGATGGGTGATTTATTTTGTGAAGAAAAATGTGTTCTATTATTAAAGTAATCAAGAGATTTAAAATGCTTGATTGATGAAGAAAATTTCTATTAATTATATATTCCTTGAAATCATAAGAGTTCATTTCATGAGTACTATTAGTATGATGAAATAGTATTCAAATAGGTTCTTACTAAGATTTTGAACCTTTGGTTGAAAAGAATCTTCATTGTTCGCCGTCGAATTCAATGAGGATATTATTGTTGTCGATTGTTGATCAGTTGGTGAATAAATTTCTTCGATAAGTATCGGTAGTGTATCGGGTATACCATCAACTTCAACACATTCGATGGGTAAATGTGGTAAACGTGAATAATACAAAGAATTTCGAACAATATCATGTAAATCACGATAGATATCACTTCTGCAAAAAAGAAAATGTTATTTAAATGAAATATCAAGAGTTCTTTCGAAATTCATACTCATCAATGAGAAGATTGATTCGCGATGTTTCACGTAGAAAGAAACACTCTGACAGACGTTTTACCTATAAAAGAGTAGGTTATTGCACAAGTTTATTGCGTAAGAACGAGTCAATAAATAATGGTTTGTCGGTTTTCTACTTCTCTCTCTCTTACTCGTTTGAAATGATAATCTTTCGCAAGAACAATGGCTGTTATTTCATGTAAACCGAAGTTTTGAATAAATTGACACCAAAGCATAATATTCTCTGCTGAACATTGAGCAATATGTGCATGTGCCAAGTTGTCTATTGAATGAATGTCATCTACTGTCTTTTTTTTCCAAAATACAAGTATTCATGATCAACTTTCTACTTATATGAAATAAATCAATCGATCGTATACCTTTAATTTTTGAGTAAGTTCTTTCAGTCGCAGACGACAATTTTGATGATCTTTATCACAGAAGAAAGAAAAAATCAATAAAAAGTAAAGCTTTCTATGTCAAATGAAATTCAAAGAAAAATAGTTTACTATGTGTTGGTCTTTGTTCATCTACTGGTAAATGTTCAATCATTTTCTCACAAAAGTCTTGTAATGATTCATAAGATGAAAGAAGTATTTCACATATGTTTTGATGTAGATGATAAGCTCGATCAAGTAAAACTGGATTTAATTGATCAGTTGTGATCTAAAGAAAAGAAAAAAATAAATAAAAAGAAAATAATAACAAAGAAAACGAAATACTTGTGATAAATCTTGGCCGAAAAGAAAACTGAATAATGAAGTTCGACGTTCATTTGGTCTACAATATTTGCATTAGAAAATCAAATTTAATATTGGAAAAAAAAACAAGATTATTTCATACCGATCAAATACATAGGGTGGAATGAGGCAAAGTAGTGAAGCATGAATAGTTGTTGTTAATGCAGATAAATGAAAATAATCGAAAATTATTGGCACATGAGTATGAAGTCCCGAACGAGGATTAAAATGAAGTTTATAACATCGACTACATAGCGATTGCATTGTACCGATTTTTTCCGGTCTAAATACACGTTGTTATGTTTTTTTTCTTCTATCAATGAATCTACTGAATAGCTTTGGTAATGATGAAAAATAGTGTTAATCTCGATTTATTAGAATAAAGACTAGTATGTCGATATAGATTTGATTCAGTTTTAGTTTCATTTAATTAATTAATTGAATGATTTTTAAGGGGTTTAACGAGATTTAAAAACTGAAATAGAAATCAATACTAATGATATAGTCCTCACGTTAGAATATATCACTAATTTAGTCGATTTAACATCTACTACTAGCGATGTTTAGAAACATTCAAGGAAGAATCAATCGATGGTTGCTTAAAATACATACGAGTAATCACTTTCCATTAAAAAAAGTTCCACACATAGTTGCATATCCAATCGATGAAAACAATCCTTAATCTAAATTAAAAGAGGAGTGACATAAAATCACGTGGGATTTTTTTTTTGTTTTTCGTACGTTTTGAGCATCGACAATAATGGAAACTTTGAAGTTAAATTGATCATCAAGTTCGACCTCTTCATTTTTATATATGATTAAAAATGTTTTACTAACAGCCGAATCATTAAATACACATGCAGGAAATATTTTTTCATTTGAATCGTCTAAGATAATTTACAATTAAATACATCTACTCTTTTTTTTACTTCATACCACAAACAGGAGTTAGTTCAGATTTTATTTCGATTTTTGTAGCCGATCGAACTTTTGGTGCAAACTTTATTCCAGCACGTACTTGATAATAACTAAAAAGAAGATTTTCGTAAACATCGAGAGAATAATATTGAGTGATATTACCCTTGAACAAATAAATCAATATTAAAAAATTTTCTCAATTCAATTGCTAATTCAATTTCGGCTTGTAAATCAGCCATAGTCTAAAACGAACTATAAATAATCTAAATAATCTTGTTTGCAACTAGTTTACCTTCTTATAAACTAACAAAAGCTTTAAATTTCATTGTCGCTCTGATTAAAAAATCATGGGAATATATCATCTAGGTTGAAAAGAAAAAAAAACGACTTGGTAGAAAAGAACGAGAGTGCATTAATGTTGTCGAATTATTACTTATCATTGAAAATAAACTGTAGAAGTTACTTACATACAACCTGAAAAGTTAACTTAGATCGTGTTCAAAAAATTTATTAAATAATTTTCTAAAAAATAAATTTGAGAAAAATATTTTTCATTTGTAAATTTCGTGGAAATTAAAATTCCTATTTACAAAATAAGAATTTATTTGTATTTGGTGCCAAGCGACATTTTGATTCTCCAATCATTTGATTGGTGTTACTAATGACGAAGAGATATTCTATGGATCGACGTATAGTTTTTGTTGGAGACAACAACAGCATAACAGCAAGAAAACGCGCATAGATATTCATAGTTGGAGAAGAAACAAAAAGAAAGAGAAAGAGGAAGAAAATAATCAAAACGAAAATAATTTCATATTTCTGGATTAATAAGGGAAAAAACATTTTCTTTAATACAAATTGACTCGTTTTTTTCTCTGGTATTCATTGACGACTACGAAAACAACGCGAAAATTAATATTTTTCGATGAATCATTCATTGATTTCTACTTTATTTTTCTTGTTTTTATTTTAAGTTATTTTGTTCGTTTCCATCAAGATACCTCGCTTAATTATACTGGCATCGTTGAAGTGATTTCTATCGTCTCGACGAAAAAAATTATCTCCTGTATTCTCTTGTTTGATTACTAATATGGTAACTGTGATAGCAGATAAAGAAGAATTAGCAACGCCTATTAATAATGGTGTTACTTGTGGTTCACATGATCACGAACGAATATTTCAATATATTAGAGATTATCAAGAAGTAAATTTCAATAAGTTTTTCTATTTATATCATGAAGTAAAACAAACTGACGATGGTTTTTTATTTCTTCAATTTCAGGTTGATTTTCATCGATCGCCATCATGTAAACCTTTTCCTGAAGATTTAGTTGGATTAACCGATGGTAAAATAGCAAAATCTTCAGTAAGTAAATAGTTCGATGAGCTATAAAAAAAAGAATATTGCTCATTAAAATAAGTCTACAACATTGACGCGTACCTCATGTCCATTTAACATCTCGTAAATTAACCAAGATGTAGTTGTATAGAAGAATAGTTACATAGTACGCCATTTAGGAAATATATAATTATATTTTTCGCCGTAGAAAACTATGACTGTCGGTACGTAGAAGAATTTCATACTCTAATACTTCTATTAGACATTTCAAAAACAATCATTGGCTATTACTCAAAAGAAAAAATCTTTTTCTCAGAGTCTTTTGTTTCTATTTCAATGAAGAATAATATTTTAACCTTTGATATTTGTTTCACTGAAAAAGCTTTGTTTTGGTTCCTAATAGATCAACGGTACATTTTTTGTGCAAATCGATTTTATTGAACTAATCAAAAATTTCAACAACAAGAATAATAATAAAAATAATAACAATAATCCATCAGAGCAAATACATGATAATCAATGTTTATTGTTAACTTTGACCGATGGTATGACAAATGTCAAAGGTATTATTAATGATTCTATTCCTGATTTAAGGTATGATTTTAAAGACGAATACATGTTTGAACTTTCTTTTTTGCTTTTATTTATTTATTTTTTGAATTTTCGATTTATTTCAGTTTTAATACCAGACCCGGTTGTAAATTATTATTAACCGGTACAATCTTAATCAAAGATGGTTTATTACAATTAACGCATGACAATACACGCTTTCAATATGGCAGTAGTAGATATAGTCGACCGAAATCTACTTATCGAGTGAGTAATTTTTATGTAAAAGAAAACTTCATTATAATACAGAGAGAGAACAATAAATAATTGATATTGATAGATGTATTTGTTTTCTTTATGCGTCATGACGACACAAATTTGTAAAAGAATGATATTTGATTTCTTAAATGAATAAGACATAACATTCTATTGTATTATTTCAGGGTCGTGTAGGTGGATCTCATAGGCCTTCATATGAAGGGCGACGTAAGTCTTCTATTTTACACTTCTTCATAGGTCATACCTACATTTTTATTGAAAGGTGGTGGTGGTCCTGGTAATAGTAATAGTCGATATGATAATGATGATAGTACATCAAATTTCCTAAAACGACCACCACCAAAAAATACTTTAATGGATTTCATGACATCATTAAAAATTTCGAATGATACAAAACCAATCATTGATAATGACAATCATAAATCAAAAGATCGAAATGAGAGTAAACGTCGAAATAACGAACAACATTATCATCCAGCAAATAAAACGACTCATACTATTCATTCAACGAATTTATCAACAACGAATGATCATTATCAATATCCAGATCAAATAATATTTCAACAAGAAGGCATACATGATCAATTAGACCCTGAAGATGATGCATCACATTCAAATTATCGTGAAAGAAGAAATCCGTTACCCCCCAGGTTTGTTTTAATGTATGAAAACACATAAAGAACGTTGAATATTAATAATTGATAAAAAAAGAACAAAGAATATATGAAAGAAAGATAAACTTCTTTCTTCGGAAAAGATTTATATTCGGTTGAAGAATCAGATCTACTAGGTAGAAAAATACAACTCCATTGAAATCAAGATTGTTACGGTGAAAATAAATAAAACAAACTTCTTTCTATTGAATTTCAGTATTACAATGTCGAAAGAGAAAAATGTAAGGCGAATGAATCTTGATGACTCATAGTAGGCAATCGTTTCAGATTTTCATATTAAAAAATGGGCACTTTCAAAATTTGATAAAAACAGATCATTATAATTACATGTTATTTCGGACTGCTCTCAGTAGTAAATGTTGTGAAAGTAATATGATGATCCTCTCGTACATAGAGCATATGCACGGTTTACTTTGATTAATATAAATAAACAAACTGATAACTATTAGAATTCTATTGATCTATGCAAAACTAAAATGTATTTGCAGTTAATCAAATAATTTGTGACAAGCATGTTGCTTTTCTTTTTTTTTTTATAAAACAGACTACGGATAGGATCTCGAACTTTTTTTCTTTCGTCGAACTGAAATTTTTCTTTTCTCTCTGGAACAAAAAAGCGTCGTCAGTAAAATCTATTGTTGGATTTTAATGGGAAAAAAAGTCAAATTTAAGACTTTCAAAAATTAGCAACTGAAACTTACACAATCGAGTTGTTTTAGATTAGAATACAAACAGACACATCTTGTTGTACATATTAGTACCATAGAGCTAACGAAAACAGTTTCTCGTTTTCGTTTTTTTCAATACCGTCACTTGCTGATTGCATCGATTTGAAGCATATTTCGTCTCAATATGATACTTACATTGATGAAATTCACTAATAAAGATACCAAAGAAATGAACGAAAGGAAATCGAAATGAATACCTATCGAATTTCTTTATTGGATGAATACTGTTTGTTTTGTTTTCGTGAGAGTCGACAGGTTTTCTTATGTCTATTCGATCGTTTACTTTAGACTTCAACGTGCTCAAGAAGAACGTACTCGTCGAAATACGAATCGTTATTACGACGAACTAACATCGTTGAATGGTAATGACGTCAATAGTAATTATCGTAACGGTGCAGCAAATAATAATTCTCTATCTTCCCCATCATCATATTCACGACATGCAGATCTCATGTCTTTTATTCCTCATAATTCAACTACGGGTCAACCACATACAGGCGCCCTTAATTCCTATGGAACACATACAAATATGCTTGCACCAACGATGGGTTCAGCATCAACTCATCTTGCTTATTTTTCAACTAATCCAGTATTTAATGATACATATAAATTTCTTCTATATTATTTCGTTTGCTTTTCATTCTAAAAACTAGGGTCATTTAACATATGGTCTTGCTGGTATTTCGAGTCCACCATTTCATAGTCAACAACCATCTATGGGTCCTGGATATGGAAATGATCAATTGGCATTTTGTTATAGAACTCCCTATGTAACTCAAACATATATTCCATCAACAGTTGCAAATGATTTAAACGATGAAACAAAACCGTATGATAATGATACTACGACTCCATCTGCTTTACAAACTAATTCATGTATTGATGAAAATGAAATAAAAACTACTAATGGTTCTCACCAAGATGAAGATAATAACAATAACAGCAATACTAATGAAAATAAATCTCAACCTTCATCGAACGAACAAAAAGTAACTTCATCATCGTCGTCGTCGTCGACGGGGTCTTCATCGTCATCGAACGATGAAAATCATAATTCACAACAAATTATTCTTGAACAGCATGATGATAAACGTCGAGATTCAAATTCCGTATGATTTAAAAATAAGAATTTCCGTTTTTTAAAATTTTATTCAATGCTCTTTTGTTCTCTGTAGAATTCTCGCGTACGTTGGAGAGTAGACGATGTTTGTCTTGCTCGATGGAGTGAAGATCAAGAAGTAAGTTTGAAAAAATTTAGATTGAAAACAAAATATTGACGAATGCGTTTTTTAATACTAGTTTTATGTTGCTATTATTGTTGATATTCAACCTCCTTATTGTGGCGTTATATTTCGTGATTACAATAATTACGATAAAGTACATTTTAGTGAACTTAAACTATTACCGCGTGATCAACCATATGTAAGTATGAAAATATCATAAGCGTATGCCTCATCTACAGATTTAATTTTTAACAAACAGAAATCTCATTGAAAATAATTTCATGCATATTAGTTATTCTGCAATAAGCCGACATTTTTATATAATGCTAGTATTGTACGTTTCATAGAGAAACATGCGAAATATTACTGACGAAATAAATATTGATTCATTTGACTCATGAAAACATATTCTATAGAAACTTATAACGAATAGATAATGTCATGTTTCGAGTCAAAAAATAGAATGTTCATTAGAAAGACATATTAGAGAGTTTCTTGAATAGAATTTTACTTGGATAAAAATTCATCATGTTCTTTTCGTTTATAGTATCAATTTATTCCACCCATGACTGCGCCTCCAGTTGATATGAATATTCTTGCGACTAATATTTGTTTTCCTCCACGTACAAATTATTATCCTTCAAATGTCGATGAATGTATATTGATGCCAGAAGCACCACCATTTCCATTTAATTCAGCCGGTACACTCTACATGTGTCCGCCACCATTAACATCTATATCCCGTTCGAATCGTTATAATACTATAAATACTCTATCATCTTTTCAACAGGCTAATAAACCTATTGAGAATGGTAGCTTAAATGATAATACGAACATTGATGCAACAATAAATTCATTATCAACACCAAGTAAAGATTCAAATGACACAAGTATTGTTGATTCAACAGCAGCATCCACGGATGATAATCAACAAGTGCAACAACAAGATATAACATTATCCATGCATGAAATTCGACATTGTTCGATTGCTGATGCAACTATTAAATTAGTTAAAGAAGATCATGAACGTGAACGTAGCACAAGCACAGAAAGTATAAGCACTAGTAAATATGATGAACAACAACAAATAATCATCAATGACGAAGAAAAAAATTCTGTGGTTAATGTCCATTAATTTTGAATATATATATGTACACATATGTATCAAAAAAGAGTGTGAGAAAGAGAGAGAGAGAAGCAAAGCATAAGCGATGAATTATTAACATTCGGATAGTAATGTATCGCATACGCATATGTTTACAGTGAGGACCTTGTCTTATTCTTCTTCTTCTTCTATTTTCTATTTGATTGTTTCTTTCGGTATGAAAAACAAGCAAATAAATAAGCACTTTTTTGTTCTCTGTTAATACTTATTCATCAAAGTTTCGCTTAAATGTGTTCATTGTTTTCTTTCTTTTTCGCGCGCGCGCTCTCTCTCTCTCATTGTCTCTTATAGTACTCACCGTATTTGTTATTGGTTTCTCTGTTTAAGGCATTCGCAAGCTTGTGCTTATTTATTTACTCCTTGTAAATGCTGCCCCATTCTCTTTCTGTGTTTTCTCTCTTTTTGCTTCACTTAATTGAGCCTGACATGTTTACGAAAAGAGAGCTTAACAAGAATTCACTGATTCATATATCCTTGATCTGTAAACAAAGAAAACATAAAGAAACAAGTGTTTGTCTTCGTGAATTCTCTTTTCATCATTTAAAAGAAAGTCCATGCATATATTCACACATATAACGCTTTTTTTCATTTCTGACGTGCGATTGTTTGATTGTTGTTATTGTTTTTTTTTTGTTTTTTTTCTTCTTCTGGTGACGATACCATGATGCTCTCTTGTATCGAATGTGTGATTCTATGTTTTGTTTTCTTCGTGTGTGTATTCTTACATTATTATTGCCGTTGCTACTACTATATCTCGAACGTATGCATGTTTTCTCTGTCAGTGTCTCTCTCTCTCTCTTTTGTTTCACTTCACTTTTTTTTATTATTATTACTATCATCATTGAAAACAAAAAAAAAACTGAAACTGGTTTTTAAACAAGAACATGAAAAAAAATATATAAGTCAAACATATGGACGTATCTCTTGTTCTTTGATGTTTTGTAGTTTTTTTGTTTCTTTTTATAATTATTTTATAGACAATGACAGATGAAAATGCAGCTGATTTTCAGTCAGCATCATCAGAAACTCATGATGAAAACAATAGTTCATTTATATTGAATCGAACTAATATTCCAATGGATGTTGATGTTGATGATGAACTAATAAAATCAGTTCCAACAGAAAGCAATGGACACATATCACCAACATTACAGACAATTGAGAATGAAAATAATATTGAACAAGATAATGAGGATGTTTTACGTCCAGGGTAAACGATAATATTCAAAGAATAAAAGGTTTGTTTTAAGTTATTTTTCTAGAAATCCTGAATTAAATAAATCATTTGATATTTTACCACAAATTAAAGATGATGACACCTCGGCCTCGGATCCAATAATATCAGATAATAGTGTAAGTGATGTTCTTGTCTTATTTGGAAACATAGGTGATAGAGGGAAAAAAAGACTAAAAAGAATCCATGTAATTCTTTTTGGCAATGAACATTCACTTCATGATTTTGCTTTCTTAGGCTACGAATACAAATTTACTCGATACAACTATTGAATTATCAACTCATCATGATGAATTCGATGAAAAACCTTCACGTAAGATTTCATGTTTGTTGCTTCTGAAATTAATTGTATTTCTTGTAGAAGATTTAAGTTTGGCCTCGCCAACTAACGATATTGATCCATCGACGGTTGCTCAATCAATTCTGCCGAATCAAATTTCTCGTAAGTTTGTAAGAAAACGACAGTTCTTTTTAATTTACGCCTCTACGACCATTGTTAGTTGAATATCCGTACGTAATACCACAACCGGCAGAAAATGTTCCACCTTCATCGCCAACCCCTATTGAAAAGGCAGCTGCATCGACCAACAGTACGAAATTACATATTAATAAGACGTTAGAAACACAAGGTATTCTATTGAACACGTATTCTCTCGTAGAACAAGCTTTATTGTTCACTTTTTTTTCCATATTCTAAGAACCTTCACTATCAACATTGCCTAACGATAAAACATTCGATACAAATACATTTGTTCTGAAAAGAAAAGAACGACGCAAACTAATAACAGTAACCACTGATAATAGTTTCAATGGAGTATGTATTCATTTATCATTCAAGGTGAATAAAACAAACAAACAATAAAATAAATTATTTGATAGGTTATCGAAGAAACTCCACCAGATATATGTAATAAACAATCTCCGTTCAACACTCCGTCCGTTTCATTGGATGCTGCAGTAGCTTCTCGAACAACTAAAGCAACTCCATCTTCACAACAGCCGCCAATCGATCCAACACGCATCATGTAAGGGTTATATTGTCTCGGACGCTGTTTCTCTCGTTCTCCAATCTTTTTTTTACCAATCGATGCCTGCTCGGGAGAAAGAAAAAAAACAAACTTTTCTCTTTTTTCTTTTTCTGTTCTTAATGTCCATACGTTGGCATATCATTATTGCTCGCTATAGTAGACCTCCGCATTTTTTTTTCTTCACTCGAAACACGCATCATGTCAGCAACGTCTAATATCGATGACGAACTTGTTAATCTACACCAACAATTAGCTTTACTACCAAGTATTTCATCGACAGCATCGTCTTCATTTCATGAAGATGATATCTGTCGAACTAAAGACATAAATACGAGTTCATTAACTGATTTTATGATTGCTGAAAAAACAATTTTTCAACCGACGACAGAAGCAGATATGATTAAAAGTCTTATAATGTCGAATGACAATCCGATGGTGAAATCTTCATTGTTTCGTTCATTAATTGAACATACAGAGCCAACAGTAAATGCACAACAATTAACTGAACATTTCTCTTCATCGAAAGACGAACAAAAAAAATCGAAATCTCATAAAATTGATGAACATCTTTTACGTCCATTTAGTGAATGTGTCGAACAATATTATCGAATACTTTATCGTGTATGTGAATGTACAGAAGAATTAAAGCAAGAATTACGGCATGTTAAAAGTGATCGTGATCAGATGAGTGAAGATCTGATCAATGCTGAAAATGCTTATGCTGATGTTAAAAAACGAAATGAAAAACTTAAGTTAATCATCAATGAACATAAAACGGTTGGTACAAAACACCCACACAGATACAAGAATAAATTATTTTAATTATTTTTTTTGTGTTTAGAATACGGAAACATTGAAACGTTTTTCAGAAGAATCTGTTCGTTACACTGAAGAGCAAAAACAAAAATATGCTGTTCTTAAACAACATGCACAAGAAAAATTAAATGAGTATGACAATAAATTAGTTAAAAATAAAATAAAATTAATAACATCAATGTATTCATATTTCTATTTAGAGCTAATAGCGAAATCGAACGATTAAGACGAGTACATGGATCAGAAGTAGAAGGCGTACAAACTCAATTACGCTATGCACAACTACGTGTTCAATCACTTGAGCAAGAATTAAAATCTGTCAAACAAGAATTAGAGCAGAAGGTACATACATAAATCGTTGATATGGAGAAAGCAATATATATTTATTTCTATTTCAATTTTGTTTAGAAAAAAGAAAATAACGAATTGACAAATATTTGTGATGAACTCTTAGCAACTAATAGAAGATAGTTGATCTTTTTGAATGATAAAACATGTATATATATATGCTAGTATGTCAAAATTGATATTACGCTCAATATTCGCATTCCAGATGGAACATTGTCGCATGTCGAATTGACGAGGAATATTTATTTTAAAACTTGCAGTTGTCTATAGATCAGTGTCGAATATGAAATCTCAAAAAAACAAAGTCGTTTTTTTAGAAAACAATAGTAGATCAAACATTGATTAGCGAAAACTTTCAAACCGTGTGATGGATGAATCTTCATTTGAAATCGCTCTTCTATGTGATGTCCTGGATTAATTTGACGAAGAGACTAATGATTCTATCGTTTTAAATGCCATCGTTTTCATCTGAATAAATTAATTAGAATTCAAATTTGACGTTGATCGACCGATAAACTTGAGTTTCAATGTAAACTTCTCATTCAATTTAACATTTAACGTAATCCCAATTTTGATACTAACATATATTTTATACTCTATTAAACACTCCATTTCTCAACTTAATTATTTTTTTTCTCATAACTTCTTCTTCTCATTTTGTACTAGTCTTATATTTTTTTTCTGTTACACTCTCTCTCTCTCTCTCGGTGTGTTTATTGTGTAAAACTGAACAACCAATTGGACAAAACATATGTTTGTAGATGAATATATAATAATGCCTTCATTTTTCAAAATCGATTAAGTATTCTATTCACTTTCATCATACTTCTCTTCTGACTGTGCTTACAATTGATATGCCTATTTCGACATGTTTTGAACAATATCAATGAACTCATCTAGTTAGTGCAAATACATCTACTGTGTAAGTAGAAAATCTATTTATCTTACTATGCAAACGGATCGCTTCTATTTCTATTATTTAAATAAAGTATATATGCCGTTGATTTTTCAATTGGATCGCAATAAAAGTCATTAAGATTTATTATAACTAGTTTGACTCGCAAATAAGTGAGTTGTTGTCTCTTCGATTTTAACATAAAACCTTGATTGTTATAATGAACTTTAACATCATAATTCATTCTTGAGCTAGGATGTTACAATACTCCTTTTTCTTCTGTATTGAACTATGACATATTTTACGTCAACCATAGTGTGTTTGTGCTAGTTCAATACAAAGAAAATTGTCATTTTCATTCGTGTTGAATAAATGATGTTTAGTGTATGCAACTCCACATTTTTTCTTGTCTGCTTCACAACAGAATATGAGCTAGTAAAAATTTTTGCGCTGATCAATTCACACATATAGATGAAAACATAATCAAACTTGAAGCACGAATGTAGAATGGAAAGATAACTATGAGTCCATGTTTAACCCTAGAACTAGATTTTAAGTGATTGTATCAAAATCTAGATTTATCGATCAGATAATAGATTTTAACAATGATTTGACTCATGAATAATTTTTGAACAAAGCAAACAAGAAATCAACGTGTCTGGTGCCCACTATTTCTTTGACCAACTTGTCTTGCTGGTCATTTTGATTGAATGAATGACTATGTAAGAAAATTTCTATCTTATTAGAAATTACGAAAAACACAAATCGATCGACGAACAACTTAGATTTTGAATACTACACAGTGAACCAAATGAATTGTAAATAGGCAACCTTATCTTTCTTGTTATACAAGACTACAGCAGAATACAATAGTGTTCATCATGTGATATGAATAGAACAATGAATTACATTTATTTCTATGTAAAGCAATAAATATGTTATTAACAAAAACAAAATATTCCAACCAATGTATAGTAATTTAGATTCGTCATAAAAGAATTCTTACTGTTTTATTCATACTTCATACACGTCAGAATTGTCGATCCATTCTTAGTTGATAAAAAGTATTATTCTCTGACAGTATTTACTTGCTCTAGGACTAATTATGATTCGATTTATTTATGAGCAATATTGTTAACATATTTCATTTTGATTTCTGTTCGAAGAAAATCAGGTAATATATAATTTATCAGCTCTTATCCACACTTAAAACTCAAGCGTAAAAACTGTGAAGGAACTAGAACGATTGAAAAGTCAATCATACTCATTTTATTTTCTTCTTCACCATGAATTATTTGAACTCTTGTTTGAAAACTTATAATAGAATAATTGTAAATAGTTTTTATTAAAAAATGGTGACTATTTTTTTGACTTTAGCTATAAATTTTTTCTTATAAGTCATTTAGAGTATTAAACAAGTGATTCAATGGAATTACATCATTCAACATGATTGATAATGTATACATCAATCTGTATGCTTTTGTCAAAAAGTGTCGATTTCAGGATGATGTCAGACACCTATGGTTTGTTTGTGACAGTCTTCAGTTTTAAAAACTAGATATTTCTTTGTTTGAAATAGATCGAATGACTCAATATTGAAACAAAAACGGAATGCAATACTACGTGTTGATCGTCGATTGAATTTACAAATAAATAAATCGACATCCATCAGTTTTTCCCGTCAATATATAAAGAATTATTGGTTAACATCAAAATTCTTCGGCCAAGAAAATGTGAATGAACTTAATCGTTATATGTTGATATCTTGCTGTTGAATGACGTTTTGTTTCTTTTTAAATTCTTTTTTTCGTGTGTTCACGATATTCGAACAAAAGAAACACAACAATTAACGTGTCCTCTTTTTTTCTCTTAAATCTGAAAATTAAGATTTATCAAAGGAAAATAATCGCGATACTTATCTATTTATTTCTCAGATCTAGATCTACAAAGAAAATATGAGCACTCAAGAGCAACTAGTAAGTGATGTATACATACATGATTTTATTTATACATGTTATCATCAATCTTATTTAACCGACAATAGTACCGGGAATTTCTGGAAATGTATCATCGTGTTGTTGAAGAATGTTTTAATCGATGTATTCACACATTCAATTATCGATATTTACTTGATGATGAGGTAGGTTTAGAAATGATATGTAGTTGATGTTTTTGTTCTATAATGCGAAAGATATATTTAATCTAATACTAACGACAAATATTTCCTTCTTTTGCTTTTACTTTTTAGAAAATTGGTACAAACATTGACGAAGTTTTTATTTCAATCATAAATAATTCATTTTTCTTTCTTTCTTGTATTTAGATTGATTGTGCACTGAGCTGTACATCCAGGTATTTTAATTATAGCCAGCGAATAGCAATGAATTTTGCTCAGATACACACAAAAAAAATGCTCGATATGCAAGAGCAAGTTGAAGCACAACAACCAGAATCATCAATGGTGAATAATCTAATCAATCAGGATACAAAACCTTCATGATCAAATCCATTATACTATTCATGCTGCCGTTGTTTGCTTTGCATTGTTGTTCTTGTTTGATCCATTGAATTTCATCGTTTTTGCTAGAAAAAAAAATATACATTTCTTCGATAAACATTTTTGCAAATGATCGGTAACTAACTGTTTGTTTTTATTTCGTTGTTCGATGAATAATGATGTTCGCACTCTAGAAGAGCATATGTAAAAAGAAGAAGAGTATCAGTAATATAAGAAGAATTAAAACATTTACTCGATTATAAGGACATTCATTAAAAGTCTAAATAAGATGGCTACATGCATCAAGACAAGAGTGTATGATGAACTAACATGTTCCTATGTCTTCTTCACAGGCCGGATAGATCTCTAGAATAATTTTAAAGTTTTGAATAGAGTCTCTTCGATCTATGAGATTTACATGATGTCGATCCTTCCCTGATGGACATTATTTACATCGTGCATTTCTTAAAATTTTCAGATATTCCGAAGGCATTGTTCAAAACTTGTGGATTTTACTGTGGAGAATAATCAAATTTGACTTGATTGATACGCAAAAATTGTAGATTATCTTTTGAAAACTGAATGGTATTAAAATTATTATTAGAAAATTCTCTAGTGTCAGTAGCCAGTAACGAAGTGAAATCGATAAACAGATATCAAAATACGTTTGCTTAATAGTAAACTTTATGCTTAGATGTTTTAAGAAAGTTTAGTGAGAGCTGTGCCACTCGTAAAATTTCGATAACAATCAAGAAATAAGAGGAACAACGAGTACTGCGTTGTAATATTTGTTATTGAAATTGAACTGTAAACTCAATAAATCGTTTCCACCAGTACAAATATTTAATGATATCTTTGATCTGCAGTTAAGTTCTTAGGAAACTATTATTACGTGCTGATTCTAATAGGAATTCACCATAATTTGAAGTTGATATCATAGATAGCAACTACTTCTTAACCAGTTTGTATTCTAAGACAATGTTCATAAAATCCACTTGTTGAAGAAATTGCATTATTCTTCTCAAGGTTATTTCGTAAAAGTGAAAAAGAAGGTCTACCCCGAACTGGGTCCTATAACTCGTCCCATATAAAAAAAGACGATTCTGAATTCGTTCCGTTCTAATTGAAGTCCTGATTTAATTCAGACATATAATATCCGTTTGTAATGTATTCAACATCAAGTTTCATATCCATAAGAGAAAATCGAGTACATTTGTAGAAAAAACAACACATTTTAGACGAAGAGTTTAATTTTTTTATTAACCGCCACTATTTTGCCTGATTTAATAGTTAATTCAGTTTGAGTTATGAGAACGTTTTCATATGCGTCCCTTAGTTCAAGAAGTTTTTCATCTATTTTGTCATCTAGTGCTTTTTCACTTGTTGTAAATCGAAACATGTTAACGAAAAATAGATGCTATCAAGATATGAACAAAGGTTAAATTATCTATACTATTTTCCACATCGTATACAGGTTCAACGAATTCACCACGTTATTAAATAAAGTAGTAAGATGTCATCCTCCCTCATGCTACTAATACTAATTTTAATCGATAAACTAATCAGGGCCGTAAGTAGAATGGGACGAATTCGGATACAATTATATGGGATCGGTTAGTATGGGACGAGTTATGAGACCAGTCCGGATGACACCAAAAGGAATCATCACGTTGTTGTTCTTTCTTCTTTGTATCAAATGGAAGTAGCACAGCTGGTAATACAAATATGGACGGGCTATAAGACTAGGAAACAACTCCTCTCCATACTTTCAATGGCATGCTTCTCATCCAAAAAAGACGTCATCCTCGCAGTGTTGACGAACTTTTGAGTATCATCATATAGTCTGTGTTTGTTTAGTCGAATATTCATGCAAGTATATATCACATGTTGGTCTTAACCATCGTATAGAATTACTATTTTCGAAAATAATGTGATTATAGCAAAAAATATTGACATTATTCAATTTAGAGTATATCGGGCATGTATTCGAAAAATTTTGTTTTCCTCTCTCGAAAGTTTCATTAGTCATTCCGACAGAAGACGAAACGAAGAATAAATTCGATATTGAAATGATTGAAAATTTCCTGTTGCTTGTTATTTCGGTTGCATTCTTGCAAATCACAATGATTGATGCCTGACCTTCGCATATTTGATTGATTTTCATATTGATTGATCTCCTCTATTATCTTCTTGATATTTTAATTAAACAAAAACGAAATTTCGATTTATTTCTAATCAAGGATATGAAACATACGTGTCACGCGCAAATTTCATCAAGATGCATATAAGCTGCGATGAAATGCTTCAATAAGAACATCTAACATTTGAATCATTGTTGATCGATCGGTGTAAAATACAATGAAAAAAAAAGTGGACTCTTTAAATATGTACTTATAAAATATATATATATTTTTAACGGAGCAAAAATCTGATGAACTTGTTCAAACAGATACTACACATTCATTATATACAAGAAATAAATAAAAAAAAAGAAACTGCTTCGCTGCTTACGTCTCCTCCCCCTCCCCCTCTGACTTGAACATCTTCTCTTCCCTTAATTATAAGTATTGTTTTCTCAAGCTTATGCTATTCACCTATCGCTTCTATTTACACCTAATCACTCTCAATCCTTCATTTCTTTTTCTGTTGTCTCAGTACAATGAATAATATAAAAAAAAACTCTATTCATTAATATTGTTTGGCAAGAATAGCATCAACAAATGTCCATGCATTTCTTTGTCCTTCAAGTATTGTCAACGAAAGATAATTGATTTTTTGTGCAATTAGTGCTAACTCATTGGGTCTTGGTTGTGCACCGATCAATTGTCTTGTTAAAGTTTCTAACGATGGTGCATGTCCAATAAATAATATAGTCATATCATTCGTATCATGTTTCGATAAAATTTGTCGCGCTATCGAATATGATCGTTCATAATAATCGTATTCGTTTTCATCTGTTGACAAAGATTTCTGTATACTACTATATGATGTTTCAATATTAAAACGATTAAGTACAAGTTCATTGATTGACATAAAATGTGGTATAATGCTTTTGTGCCATAGGCCACATTCAAATAGACCTAGTTCAATACGTATAGGTACTAATGTTCGTAATTTCATTCCATCAAGAATAGCATCTGCTGTCTGAATACAACGTAACGATGGAGATGAATAACAATGATCAATACGAAGACCTGTACGATAAAGTGCTTCACCTGTAATCAAACAGAATATAGTAAATAATGATTTTCTAACAAAGAACAACAATCAATAAAACCTGTCCGAAATGAGCGAATTAGTCCTAGTTCTGTTATTGGTGGATCGTAACGATAATCCTGGAAATTTTGTCTGTATGGTAAACTAATTGGTAAATTTGAATGGAAACGTCGATAGTTTCCTGTTCGATCAAATGCTTGCTGAAACCAGTTCTCACCAAACACGGCATCGACACGTTCACCATGACGTATGATAATTAGTTTTGTTTTCGCTCTTCGTCGTTGTCTGGTAGGCAAATGCTGTTGTAAATGTAAATGTTCGTTGTTACGATTAACTAAAGTTTTTGTATCAACATTATAGTCATGTTTGGCTGATAACGATAGAATTTTATCACTATTATTGATAGGTATTTGTTGACCACGATCATGTATACCACATGATAAACAAGAGGCACTTTTAAATACTTCAAATGAACGTTTTCGACGTGAATTAACCATTTTAGTTAGTGATCGACTTCGTTGCAATGTTGATAGATTAGGATTACTTGAATTTTTAGAACTTATATTTGGATCATAAGATCCTTCAAATTGGCCAAGAAATCGACTAAGTAATTTGTGAAATGCGGACATTCTAAAAAAGAAAAAAAAACCAACCATAGTGTTATCTTCGAACAAATTATCTTCGGAGGAGTTGAATTTTTTTATGATGGACTTCAATGTCTATTGGATTACGTGTGAAAAATAACGAAATTAAACGATTACTTCCTATGTACATTCACTTGTCTAGTTTTCAAAGCTTTTATTTTTTTGATGTAATAAAATGATAATAGATTTAATGTTCGTTGTGTCAATAATCAAGTGTTAAAAATTGAAGTTTACGTATTTATTGCAGATATATAAAAATGTATGCGTCTATGTCTTCGTCTCTTGCTATTCAAATAAATTGATGATAGCTGGTATGTGAGTATAAGTGACCATCACATCATACATGCACGAATAGAACAAACTTGAACAAGCAAAAATCGTGATAGGTAAAAAAGAAAAAGCGATGACGATGCTATTCTCTTTTCTACTCTCTCATTCTCTTTCAATAGTCATGTTGATAGATACATATAGATATATGTATCTCTGACGTTGTACGGAGCACGCAAAGAAGGACAAATACAAACAGGTTGATCTGATCTTGGACAAATGATAAATATGCATATGATCTGTCGTTCTTTTCTTCTTTTACTTATTCGCTTTAAGTAAAAGAGAAATATATCATTAGGCATTGTATAGAATTGAAATGACATGACCAATCAATTGAAGTTATGATGAAGCCAAATCTTAATGTTGTTCTTATTACTAAATTTTGATAAGATAAGATTTTAGTAATAATCGATTTCTTAAAGGAAAAATTCATACATATACATATATACATGTATGCACACAGAGAGAAAAAGAGAGAAAGAAGCAATTGAGTCAATGAATGAATGAATGAATGAATGAATGAGCGAACGATTGACTTTAAATCGACTTGATGTGCGATACTTTGAATGAATTTTTGTGAACATATTTCTATTACGTTTAAAATTATATTTATTATAATGAGTTATTTTATTGATATTATTCAAAATCAAACTATATGTTCGATAATGATAAAATCTTAGAATTAAAAAACAAAAATAAATTTGTAATAAAGAATGATTTGAAAGCAAAGTACAAGATAAGAGATGAACATTAAGGATAATACAATCAAGTATTGATATTTAAAAAAGCAAATGACATGCCATATAGTTGTTTTCCGTGGAAAGACTTCATTAGTTGATATTGAATATGACTTGAAGATTGAAACAGGAACGACACTGTTCAGGTGGAGTAGATATGAACTTCAACAGATCTATTTATGTCGCCACAGTGATAAGAAACATTTTCATCAGACTATAGTCATGATTTTGATTAAATTTTAAACTTAGAACATTTGTTTGTTAATAATGATATTGATAATCAATATGATTACAATGGATTAAGATATGTAAACAATCATGTCATCGTGTGACCTATCATAATTTTTTCTCTATTTTTAACATTAATCTTAAAGCGCTGATAAATTCTATTTAATCATACGATTACTGTTATCGATTCTTTCGTGTGTATCAGTGAATATGTTAGTAGTCCTGTACTCATTTACAAAATTATTTACCCTGAAAAACGATCGTGCATGACTGGTTTATATGATTGAATTTTAATGACTGCAGTGGGGTAGTAAGATGAATTATGTAAATTTTAGCTCTAGTATACGGTGTTCAAAATGTATGAATCAATTTTTCAAATAGTATTTTTCATTCAATACTTGAGTTCAAGTAATGTATAGGGGTTATTATACAAAAAACGAGACTATGTGCAGAAAGCTTAATAATTATTTGATTATTCATTTAGTGAAAGATTTTTAATATGCACGCATTAGTTTAACTTTCGCTTGGCAAAATATGACAATAGTCAGATGCAATCAGAAATGTAGATAGATTAAAATTGTAGCAAAACGAACATAGTTAATATAACAAATGCATAGTAGATGGTTGTAAAAATGAATTTTGAATATCAGCATCAGAATGTAATCGCTTTAACGAATTAGTGATTCAACAACATCTGTCTTCGTTTAGTTTCACTTGAAAGAAAGACATGAAATATTTTAGCTACTTAGAAAAACTTTGGTTAATCGAATATTTAAAATCTTCTAAAATCAGTCATGACTCTTTAGTAATTCATAAGTTACATGGATAGACAACATTGAACTGGAAATATATATTTACATTGAGTTATAAAATCTATGAAATCAACATTAAACGAACGCCTTCATTTTAATTAACTTTAGTTTTTAATTATAATACGATTATTCAGATGATTGTAATAAAATAGTTAATACATATCGTCACTACGTTTTCCTAAGTGTTGTATTTAAAATTGGGTTTTTTTAGTCATATTACCGACCGTAAGGAACATGTCAACTTCTATCTCTGAGATTACAACCGCACAGTGTGCAGAAAATAGTTACTTTTTCAAATAAAAATACGATCCATACTTATGCAATGTTAAATTGAGATTATTGTTTCAAAACTCTTACGGAATTATTGATCATTGGCTGTTGTGTGTTGGCATTACTGTGCCGTAGTACCAGAATAAGTAGCTATTTAACATTTCACAATATAATACTATCTTGTTGAATCAACATGCATGTCATGCTGCATAAAGACCTTTCAATCGACATAACAGTAACAATATGGATACCAAGATCAGTATGTTTATCTAGAAAGACAGTTTTCATCTGCTAAAACTCAACCATGTATTAACAACGAGTTTTACTTTATTTTGCATTCACTTACAACAACAGCGAAAACAGCTTTCAATGATTATAATTAGACTCAATTTTTCGTTTAGAAGTTACGATTAACATTGCAACTGGCGATATGGAACGTAGTTCTATTTATGTTTATCGAAGTTTTCTCAACTGAAAACTAAGATATGGTCAGAAGCTATTTGTGATGGAAGTGTGTGTTCAACAGATGAATAAACTTAAAAGAGAAACAATGTACATACGTCATTGTATCTCGTGACAAATATTGCACAATTTACTTCTTATCGTATTCTATTGTAATTGTCAATACATCAATTTGCGGAAGACATAGTATTGACTATTGTTTCTTACTTAAGTTCTTTATTGAAATGATTGATCTATAAGAGAAAACAAAGAAAGTGGACAAGCAACAATATGTTCATTGCATTAGATATCAGGAACGCGAATAGAAAGGAACATTCTATTCTGTTAGAAAGTTTATTATTTGGTCAATCTTGTATGTTTTAAATAAGATAACTGGAGAGCGACCATAATCTGAGAATCCTTTTACTGAAGGAGATTTAAAAGTTCGATCAAATACAGGTGGTTTCTATAAAAATTTAATCACCATGATATCTTTGAAATGTAAAGAAATTTCTTCGTAATGTTTGTAAAATATTACGACGAAGCTTAGAGTTGAAGACAATGCCATAGAGCTTTCTCATAAATCTTTTGTGATATATATATATATATACGTATATAATTAATTTCTAAAATATGTTCTTTTCTCTAAAAAAGAGAATTCGAAGAATTAATTCACTTTCGGAACAAACATGTTTCATTACGTTTGACAACCCTCGAGTTTACATTTTATATGAAAGAAAAAAATGTCAAGAAGCAATAATTAGAAAATGTTCATTGGTGATTACAATTAGTCGATAATGCTAGATAGTCAAGAGAATAAACATTATTGTATATGTTTTTTTATTTGTTCAAATATTTGCGAATATTTTTTTGAATCGATATTCAATATAAATATGCAAGAAATAAAAATGAAATTAATTATAAAGTAAATCGGTAGAAGCTTTAGTAAAATACTTGATCAATAGTGATGCGAATTAAAGTTTTTATATTTGTTTTTTTCGAAACGCTTCGTATTCCAATCAAGATTTATTGAAAAATTTATCGATTGATACAATGATCGATACGATTTTTCTCCTTATTTAATTAATGTTTCCAACTGTTAACTGGCTGTTCTAAAACTAGATCCAAGTTAGTTCTCAATAGGTTTTCGAACGAAAATAATTTTCTAACAATTACAAGGTTAATAAAATGTTGAATACCGTGAAAAAACATCATGACATATTTTAAAAAAATATTATTCTTCACACGAGCTACAATAAAAATAATCTCCATCATTGATTACATTATTTCGACTATTCTATAGTAAAACTGATCGGTTTTATGATGGATTATTTCATTGATAATCAAAATAATAACTTTCGAGAAAGAACCCATCAGTGATTATAAAATAATAGCATACCTATGATGTCGTAGCCAAATAGAATATCAAATCATTAAATGTTGCAATTCAAGTCATAGATTATTTTCATTTTACTTGACTAGAACATTCGAACTTGTATCACTTAACGTCTCACCTTTCAAGTTGTATCATCTACTTTTGTCAATCAATTCATGACCTTTAACCATTGTTCATCAAGGCTACTTTTAAAATCATGATGTTCAAAAGTCCTTGTGTTAAATACTAAACTTTATTTCACGAGTAGATTTCGATGATATTTAAAGTTTAAACAAGCTTAACAGTTTAGCTTTTATTCTCTTCATGATACGAATCATACTGTACAGTAACAAACTATTAACAAGAATCATATTTGCAACGTCTAGTTTATTGATAAAAACATATTGTCATATTATTATTGCGTTGACATTGAATGAATGAAAATGTCAATAATTAATTTAATCAATATTTGTGTCCATCAATACTATATACCTGAATTTGTTTTTTTTGTACAAAGTGTCTTATTCATAGTATATTTTTAGGCTTGATGTCATATTTATAATCGCACTAGAAGCAATCGTCTATTATTAAATACATGCAGCATATTTGAATCGATTAATTATAATTTTAATGAAAACAATGAGATCATATTCAATGCATCACATAGTTTCATGATACACATCAACTTACATATGACAAAAATTGTAATACATCTAATAACAAAAAATTATCCAGATGGAATGTTTCAAAATCGATGGATAAATATTTAGATTATCGAAAAGAATTTAAACCTTTGTGCAAAATGTGTCTAATCACTATTAATCCAAATTTAATGCATATAACATTTATTTCCTGTTGTGTTCTTTTTTTTTTGGTTAAATAGCTACATCTACAGCGAAAGAATTGCAGTCATGTAATATCAATGTATCAAAAATTTTCTTTTTCATATCAAAAATTTTAAAGAACAAGGTGAACAAAAGGTTTTTTTTCGTTTCAACGAAGTAATTCGATTTACTAATACTTCAAATGTCAATATAAAAATCTATGATACGAAAGAGAATCATAGTTGAGACTATTGTCACATCAAATATCTACATATATACTTGTGCTACTCAATTATAGATCGATTGCGAAACAAACTTTGAAAAAGAGAGAACAGTGGCCTTGCTCGTAGCACAGTGCAACTTTCAAGGTCAAAACCCACATACGACTGCATAATTTTATATATGGCGATCTTTTATAAAGAACGGAAAGGTAACAGGAGAGCGAACGAGAAGAAGAAAAAAATCGGAGACTTCCTTAGTTGATCCTTCTTGTTCCCTTTGTCGGGCTTCGAGGCAAACGTGTGAGTGTGCCACAATCATATATATATATATATATATATATATAAACTTTTTTTTCACAACTACTCCGTACAAAATTGAAGGAAGAAAAAAAAAGAACAGAATAAAGACAAAAAGAAACGAAGAGAAAAAATCTAGGAGAAGAGTTTTGAAAAGAACGCATGCTCTTATGCATGTGCTTTTAAAAAAAGCGACAATGACATGACCCTGAAGGATGGGTTGGTCCCGTTGTTGCACGATGGTTACCAAACTAGCTGACGTTGTTAGTCAGCGGTAAGAGTCACTGTCATCGGTTCTTTTCTCGCCTACATTTTTTACGACTCATGTTTTTTTTCATGTCATACACGCACATACATACATATATATATTTGGCATAATAGTGAGGTAAACATGTTATTCAACAGACAGACGTAGAGAAAATAAAAAGAAAATTCGAGTGTCACCTACTAATAGATCATAGGCATTATGATTTGATTCAGTAGAATTTTTTCTTCTCAATAAATATTTTCGTGAACAAAAGAAAAAATATTGTTTTTATTTGTCTTGCATTTTGAGTATTGAAAACATGATATGATGGGATTACAACAATAATAATAATAACAACAACAACAACAGCATAAAATTACAGTGTATGTTGCTATTTCAGGTGTGCATGCGCTCGTATGCATGAGAAACCGATTAACCTTAAGCAGGCATTAGTCTATAAAAAAAAGACGCCAACGAAAATATAAATATCGACGAAATCTTTTTTAGATAAAAAAGAAGAAGCGTCAATCAGCAAACCTGTTGAATTTGTCACATCAGTTTTCTTCTTATTTACGTAGATTTATTAAAATATCATTGAATATTTTTCATTTATCACTTTAAATGGTTACAGCGAATCTTAACCATGAACGGCGACCATCGTCAGATGATGACGAAGATGAAGAAAATAACGATAGACAAAGTCAAACCCATCTTGTAAGTTTTCTCATGTATTCTTCGTAATTTACGTGATTTAAATCTTTATCTCATTGTGACTTTTAAAGTGTAAAAATGAGTCAGACACAAAAATGATTCATCATCTTCATTACACCATAAAACCTATCTCATATTTATTTGTCTTGATTTTAAATAGGATCGTTTATACTTGGAGAATTCACAATATCAACAATCTCATACTCAATATTCACATCGTACAGTTTCATCGTCAAATCTACGTGAAATGCCTGTATCATCAAATACTGTTCCTGTCTATCGTCATGGGCGTAAATTTTATGTTTCAGCTGAAGAATTTGAACGAATGCGTTTAGAAGAACGACGATATCGTCGTACACTGATGCAAAAATCTCAAAATTTACCGATATCAAAATTTATACAAACAAATTTACGATCACCATCGATATCTTTATATCATCCTATTCAACGAACACATACAAATTCACATGATCATAAATATGCTTTACTTAGAACACCATATTTATCTACGAATCCCATTCTAATTAATAATAATAATAACAATCAACAGCATCATCATCATCCAGATGAATCGACTAGACGCTCTCGTTCAACATTGAAATACTACGATGATCGTAATGATTTAACATCAACAACGTCAGAATTACGAATAAAATTACCGACAACTGCTATTCGTTCGAATTCATCAGATAAAGTACTTGATCTTCGAAGAACTCCACATTCATCAATGTCATCCTACGGAGGTTATGTACCCGATGATTATGAATTAAAACGTTCGTTTTCAGCTGAACTAGTTCAACCATCACAAATTTTAGTACAACAACCACCAGTAATACCTCGTCGAATGGTTCCTTCGAAAACTTCTGACTTTGCTATGTCAACTGTATCATCATTTCCCATGACAACTACCGATCAAATTTATAATCAATCGAATGCATCCAAATCAACAAGCTATTTCGCTCGATTACAACCAACAACGTTAAATTCTCCATTAAAATTAACTATTTCAGATTTTCCTACTACAAGTTCAATGTATGAAAGTGCTGTACAAGAATCCGATCAAAACTATTCGGCTATTCCACTGCCAAGTCGAAGAACAGGAACTAATAGTTCAATCTCTGTTTTAACGCGATCACCATCAAGTAATAGTAATCATGAATATTATTTCCGTGAAGCTACAGGTGGATCTGTTTCCGATGATAATTCATCATCACCATCGATATTAATTCAACGACGACATCCAAACATTAACCGTTATCGACAAGTCCAGTTAGCTGCTGAAACAGATGATGACTATAGGCAACAAGACGAAGCATGGACGCATCAAACAGCACGAAGTCAATCAAGTGATCGTTTGACAGAAAAAAAACGTGTTCGTTTTGCTGATATGGAAGGTTTTACATTGGAAACAGTTTCTGATGCTGAACAACAACGATTACCGATGAATAATCATTTACTTACTAAACGATCGTATCCTTCACCATCTAGTAATCGTCGAGGACATGAACAACCGATTCATAATTCACTCCATCGAACGATTACTAGATTTAACAATGGCGAAAGCAAACTTGCCACTGATGTTTGATTTTGTTTTCTTTTGTATTGCATGTGCGTGATGTATTTGTGTAAACAGATATTTTTTCAATGATCAGAATGAAAAACAATTTATTAGTCTCGGCATTATATATCTATCCACAAAAAGAAAAGCAAAAAAGCGAAGTTCAACCGATCAAACTTGAATAATTCATTCAAAAAACGGTTATCTTATTAGATAAGGTGGTTCTCGTTTGCATACACCAAGAAAAGATAAGAACATAAATAAGACAATAGTTTTCGATTACGATCCTGATCACACCTTTTTATTTTCACGCTTATTCGGTTTGATATGTTGATTAGAATTTTTACGATGTTCGGAACTCGATCGATCTCGACTACGTTTGCTCGATGTTGAGTGAGATTGTCTAGTACCCATTTCAAGAGAGTTAGTTTTCTTGCGACCATGATGTTCTGAAGGCTTCGAAGATGAATGTTTCTTGCTTGGTTTTGATGCCGTATAAGGAGAAGGTGACACATTAAGTCTTGGTCGGCTGCCTGGAATAGCATGAGGATCATTAGAAAAACATTGACTAACATATGTATGTTGTATGAGGAAATTAATAGCATTAACTCTCGATTCGTTTCGTACTACTAGTCATCTTGATCAGATCCGAAACAAGCAGCATAAGAAAAAAAATTCGCTGACAATTGGACAGTTAGATAACATTTTACACACAAGGACTTACGGTTTAAATTTCAGAATCATACAAATTTTTAGAGACTTCTCTTTTAATTTATGTCAATAAGAATAAAACATATGATAGACGACTTACAGAAAACACTGATTATCGATTGAATAAGTAGGAAGAAAACATAGGAAAGGCAGTGTCTGTTTCAATTTCATCTGGATTAGTTAGGTCCTTACCGTTACAAGAAAGGAACAAGATTCGATTTAATGAGATTAGAAAGGATGAAACTTGAAAAAAGTTTACAGAACCTTGGTAATAACTATCATAGCGTGTGGGACGAACTTCAAAACATTTAGTCTTGAATATCTCTCACACCTACTACTCAGTCAAAAAATTGTGAGACATTGTTGATACATGAATAGATAACAACAATATACATTATTTAACTTGGTGAACATGTGTTGTTAACAGCTATGTATTGACTTCTGGAATTTTTTTAAAGAGTGTTAATCTGTGCACCACAGACAATCCAAAGGACAAAATAAAAGAATTACTGTTCAAGATGACTAACAAAGACCGATTATCGGAGTAGTTTACTTACTGCTGTTTGTACGTTGATCTGTTGAGCCATTCGGTTTTTGTTGTCTAGGTCTAGCTCCTCGGCGGCCAGCACTGGTTACAACTCTTTCTTCATAATCACTATCACTACCTGAACCAGATTTTCGAGTGCAGAGACATATCATTAGAACCTAGTTATGTTAGGTCTGATTGAATTGATGCAGAAAAATAAGATTTAAAACACTTACAATGACCATAAGAAATGATAGACCACCCAAAATGATACTTGTTAAAAATATGGCCGCATAAGTGGTTTGAGAAATGCAATTGTTGGGACCAAATAATGGGAATCCGTTGGGGCCTATGAAAGGATATAGTTAATTGTGAAAAAGGAGCTTATAACTACTACTACAGGGTTTTTCTTCTGATGGTGCTTGTGTTGGATTCTCTGATGTTTCGTCCGATTTTGTTGTTACAGGTGCTGTTGTTACAGATGTTGTGATGGCATCAGCAATATCACTTGAGCTACCGGTCGTATCTTCACAACAGCGTCAATAGATAAAACAATATTAGTTAGAAAAAAGAAGTATGACTTAATGAAGTTTCTGTACCAGAAGATTGTTGAGCGATTACTGATGTTGAAAGAAAAAACAGCAATAGTAAACTTAAAACTGTGCGACGAATAGCCATAGTACAAAAAAAATAGATAAACTCGACACAAACGATGAAGTCTATTCACTTGATGAAAATGCGATGTTTTGTATTTGTTTTTCTTGCCGTTTAGCTTTTTTTTTCATTGAAAGATGTAGTTTTCACTCTTTATCTATTATCAACAAACATCATTCTTAGTTACCCCACGCTTACTTTATTCGTAAACTCATAAAAGCAAAGAAAATGAAAAAAAAGAATAGATAATGAAAACTATGCAACGTATGTCCATAGTTTTACTCACATATTCACCTATGTTTACCAAGTTTCATCTTTGGAAATACGAAATCTTTCGTACAGATACGCAGATGTTGCATGGGTAATAACAGCATGCGATAACGAATTTTTATCTAAGAATCCAAATAAAACAGACTTTCATTTTAACATCTTCCTTCTAGAATGACGGATTCAGATAACAAGGATATGAATCGATCTAATGATTAGCGGTGTAAACCGAATTATTGAACGGCAACAACTCATATAAAGTTTCAACTTTTTAAAGCTTTCCGCGACTGGCAATTTTAATTTGTAAACCATTCCTCGGCAGTGGCTACGTAACTCGAAATTGTTTTCATGGTCACCGCGCAAAGTATTATCTACCATAAAACTCTACAACAAAATTATATTTTGATTTAATTTTTTCATCTCGAGAGAGTGTTTTAAACGATGTAAGAGATAGGTCATTTCTGTATGAAAGTAAACAACTACTCTTTTTTTAAATTTCTATATTTGACTCCTATTAATATCGTAAGTATTGGGGAAATGTGAGAAAAAGTGTCATGTACTTTTATAAGTTTAGCCATTTGAATACTTCTTCTTTTTCCAATTTCCGATTTCATCAGTTCATATATTTCATAGTCAAAATATGCAACGATGGTGGAAAACGAAGATCTCGCATTTAAGTGTACTCAAATGTAGTACAAGCTTATGCCAAAAATAACCTTGAATACTAATTTACTATGTTCATCATCATAGCGATTTATGCTATATTGACTTGTACAGAATACTAGTTGCATAAGTCTACTGAGCATTGAAGTTGAAATACTTCGGCATGCTTCATCTCTAGCCAAATATATTGAAATTGGTGAGTCTCATCCTCGCCCTTCCTCTGGTCATATACCGATTGTGACAAGCAAAAGCACTGCCGGTTGTCACATTCGCTGACTTAGAAACTTAATCACTGATCACTTTCAAAAGTCAATATGAATCATTTGAAATGTAGAAAAGAATACTGCGAATATATTTTATTCATCTTGAATTTTCCATTCATGTTTGTCATTATCTGTTTTCAATTGCTGGAAAGGAGCCTATTGGCTCTTTACAAGTTTTTGCTTTGTTTTAAAAAACATGATTCTATTGTTCTTAATTTTAACGAAAGAGCGAGCAAGGAGAAATAATCCGCCTTACAACTTACGTTCACATTTATTCCAAATGATTGGTATGAGTCGTTCGAAAGAAGAAAAACGCTGCCATTGTCTTGTAATTGTAGTCACATGAACGATAACTTTACAATTCTTCAATGATCTCACGATTAACTTGATATATTTACAAACTATTTAGGTCATATCTTTGGTGTTCTCTTGTTTGTAACTGTTTTGAACAAATTAATACGCAAGTTGATAATATTTATTTATTTCTCGTCTGTGTAACTATGATTTGCTATACTTTTCGCTAGAAACCTACAATCTTTTACATCAGCATTAACAGTAGCTTTCATTGTTACGTATTATAAATTCGATACAGAAAATGTTTTTGTATGAAATTTCAGTGAGAATTTTAATAATAATAAAAAGTTCATGTACAATATTTAAAATAATATGTGTTCGTCTTCTATTCATTATGTTTGATGACAATGAATCAACTGAAATCTGATTAGCATCAAAAACAAAAAGAAAGAGTCAAATAAACAAATAAAATACATCTGACAAAAAAAGATTAAAAGAACAAACGAAAGTAAGTCATTATCACACATTGATTTGATATTGTGATGTGTATAGTGGAGGTAAACCTAAAGACAAAACAGAAACAATAATTCATGTTTAGTGTTCAGTTGAATCATTCAGTCAACATATTCAAATGGAATTCGCCTGAAAATATTGTCTCAACACGAAGAGGTGGTGTTGAGAAAAGTAGTAGGTTAGAAGATAAAACGAAAACAAAGTCACTGTGATTCGTTTATTTCGTTAACAAGTAGCTAACTATTAACATCGATCGCTTCAAATTGACAGGAGGATGAGTATTTCTGCGCGTGTATTTGATGAAACCAAGATACATATCTACAATGGTTACTGTTCAAAAAAGACATTGAAACTTTATTGCCTATTAGACGCCGTATTGTTACAGCATCTACTTCTAAGTCGATTCAAAACAAAACACTGTTTAACGCCAAGTATTAGAATATTCAACGTTAAAATCTATAAACTGTACAAATTCAATCCAAAAAAACTTAGTCAGCCATGAGTCGAAAACATTTTACTAGGTTCTATTGAAAGACTTTCCACAAGAACATTTACTATAAAAACAATTATTTTGACGACAATGTTCATTGTTGACAAGTTTATCATAGGTTTGGTTATTTTAAAGAAACTCAGTAGACAATCTAATGAAAATTAGTTAGAAAAATCTAATGCATACCATTCGATGTAGTTTTATTTCCTTTGAGCAATAGCTAAGGATGTAGTCTGCCATTTTTCTTCAATCGGTAGTGATTTAGAAAAAAAATGTTCAGCCTTCTTTTGTTTCGAAATGGATGTTAATAGGAATGAAAGATTTCTGTATCTAGCTTGTTTGTCAGCGAAAGTCTTTTTCGAAGTGATGATAATTGTTCATTGAGTTACAGAAAATTCCTTTCTTTGAAATGCATAAATTAAAATCTATGATCGAGAACTCAACATTTTCAACTTCATTTTTTATTCGACACTAGTAGAGACAATCTAGGATTATGGTAAATCGAGACGATTATAGTTATAGGAGCTTTGATTAATTCTATCAGTGTTCACATCGATTAATTACCGAAGGTTTTGTTCTCAGAAACATCGAACATGATTTTAGAAAGAGAAGTCTATATTAAACTCAAATCCTCTCTTTCGAAGTCTTGTCTATGTCCTGCCTTCCTTGTTCGATACTCGATGGAAAACTTCACATTTTCTGATCTTAAATATTTCTGATCAATCTTTAGCTTATCTATGAATATGAGCAAACGAGCTCACTAAAACCAAGATGAATATGAAATCCATCAAAATTACAACGTCCAAAAAATACATCTCCGAAATCTACTCTGATGTTATTAGGCGTTTTTCATATGTACCTGTAAATGTATAATCACTGATTTCAGCTAATCGAGGACTGTATTCATTATTAAAGGTTGTTGTTGTCGATTTCGAATGAAAACCAGAACTATTCGTTGATGATTCATTTGATAAATTATCCATTAATTTTTTTGTATGATTATTATTAAATAAGGATGTCAGCAAATGATCTATAAATCAAACATTGTTTTCTTAGACAAAACAGAAAACAAACAATCAATAGAAGAACATTCATACCTGCCCGTTCAATTTTATTCTGTTCGATTTTCAATGATAATTTATCCGTATCATTGTGTGATGCATTACATGTACGTAAATCAACTGTTCTCAAAGATGTTACATCTTGAATTAATTCATTTATTGAATAATGTGCATCGAAAACCATCGGAAGATTTTTTACTAAACGCAAGAAGAAAAACAATTTTCTAACAATTCATAAAAGGATAAATTCATCATGTTTTGTACTTGAACGTTTCTGTGTGTAACGAACACGGCATCCACAATAAACAGCAACAATTGATAAAAGAATTAGAAGAAGAAATATACTTAATATGATTGATATTAAAATTGCTGATGGATCTTCTTCGAGTCTAATCTGATAGAGACGACTTTTTTCAGAACCGAATTCATTTTCAGCAGTACACGATAAACGATTAAAGTTATTTGTTGATGAAAAGATTTTTTTATTGCTATAAATTAATTTCGATAAACAACTGTTATCGTCACATGTCGTTGATATTAATGATTGATCAGTTGATACAATCATTTGATCATTTAATTTCCAACTAATTTTCTGAACACAAACAAGAAAAGACATAAATTTGACATTTTACTTTCAATGAACACGTACAAGAATTGAACTCGATGAATAAACTTGACATTCAAATTCACGAGTATTTGTTGAACGTAATCTTTTAGATTCTTGAATGTACACTAATGGTTTACCTAGAAGAGAAAATAATTTATCTTGTGTGCGCATACTCAATTCAAAATATATACCTTTTATATGAATTATGAAATCATTATGAATTGTTTCAAAGCCATCTGATTCAATACGATATGAATATATTCCTTGTTGTTCACGTGTCGTTATATTTTCAAGATTAAATAATGGTCCGTCGATTAATTTTTGTCCATAACGAAACCATGAGATCTTCGAACGTGGAAATGAATCGACTATACAACGGAGTACAGTCGGATTGGACGATGGAACTTTATTATCGAAATCAAGAACGACAAATTTTGGTGGGCGAACAATAAATATAGGTGCATCTATAAGATACGTACATATTTTACACGAGAATCTATTCAAAAACTATCGATTTTAAACATACAACGAACTAATAGTCGAATACTTGTATTTGTTGTACCTATGGCATTTATTGCCGTACAACCAATTGAATGATTGTGTACATGTCTTGATAAAGGAATATTTATTACAGAACTTGTTAATGATGTTAAGTCCATCGAATTAGCAAACCATCTGTAAATATATTTGGTGAAATGTATAAAACTTATTTGTATATTACAAAAAATATGCATTACTACCTTAATTGTGGTTCAGGATTACCATGAACAATACAACGAAAAGTTGCCGTTGAATTGATTGTTAATGGATGACGATTTTGAGATTCAATACGAGCTTTTGGCTTGTCTAAATCAATATTACGTTATATTTCTACCTAATTTATTTCTAGAATTCGAACTAAACAGTTGTCTCAATCAGTTACAAAATTTCACTAGAAGTACATACATAAGGGATTTTTTTACTAATACCGATCTCTATAGTTTCCTGTTAAGTATATCGATCGAAATCATTGTTCTGTGCTAGATTAATCATTGTAAACTTGATGGATATTCCATTTGAAAGCATGTTTCAATATGCATCGTTTAATTTCTTTCCTTGAAGACTAGTGTCATTGTGTTCTTTTGCTTAATTAATGTACTCGTTGATGATTCATAAAATATAATACGATCATGATTCATCGAACACTATACTCTAATTTTTAGTTTCGATTCGTACCGTTTTTGTTCCACGTTTCTGGCTATAGAAAATTCTTTTTCTCCAAGTTTTTACACGTCACTATTCTTGGGTATTAGTGAAAATAAATTTTAATCAAACTAAATAAATTCTCGTCTGTACATTGTCCGTCTCATCAAGATCGAATTTCATTGATAATATCAATTAGAAAACATTTGAAAGGATTCACTTAAGATATAGAAATTTTAATTCACGTATGACGATAAAAACTCACAATGAACATGTATTCTTGTTGATACGTCCTTATGAAAATTATTTGCATATTGATAAATTTGTTCACATCGAATACGAGCATTATCCCAACTACTGTCGGGATCATCGATAATATAAACTAGTTTCGTTAAATTCTTTTTTGTTGTTGTATCTAATTCATAGAAGATAATCAAGGATGATGTTTTTAATAGTTTTTCTTCATTTTTATATAGAATTAATTTTGATGCCGGTTTCGATGGAGTCGACACACAAGTTATATTTGCTGAATGACCTTGTTTTAATGGCATATTAGGTAGTATCAATCTTGGTTGACCATTCGGTGGAACTAACAGGAACAAGAAAGAAAAGAAAAAGAGAGAAGGTCAATAGACATTAAAAAAATCCGTCTCAAGTATCTCTCATACCAATAAGAGTTAAATGAACACGTTCTGAACGTGCTTCGTGTGCAGTCATTGTTCTCTGTACTTGACATTGAAATATTCCTTCATCTTTATTTGACACATGAACAATTGACAAATTATAGTGATCTAAACGGAGAAAAAAAAGATGACTAAACCTTTTTCTTCCTTCAAGGTTAATCCATGTCTGTAACTGTTACGTCATCATTTTTTTTTCTCTCAACTTGTCACTTCCGGACAGATTACATCCAAAAAGTCAATCAAATATTGATCACACATAGAGACACAACTTTTTTTTTTGTTTTACGACACATTACTATATTCAATTTCCTGATGAGAACAATAGACACATATACATATTAAATGTCTAACTAGTTAGTCGTCCATATTTGTCAAAAACTTCCTGTCCATTTCTTGAATTGCTCTCCTGAGAAGACAACAATGGAAATGACGGGTCAACGAGATGAGACGAAAAAGAAAACTTCGATGCAATAATTAGCAGCTAGACAGAAAGAATAGCGACTATAATCAAGAATAATGTGTACTTCCGGTAAAACGAGGAGAAAAAACCGACAGTGTGTGTTACTTTTTCATTACACATACGCACTAGGTGGTAGAATCTACTTTACTCATGCTGGTCATATTTCAATAGACGATGGCCACAAAAAAAAAGAAAATAATTAGTAAAATAAAATTTCCGGAAGAAATCGAATACAAAATGAAAAGTATCTGACTAATAAATATATATGATAAGAAAAGAAAATATTACAAACTACGTACTAAGACGTTCATTGATTGATAATTGAAATCTCGGATATGCCGTATATTGATAAATACTTACTAAACCATCGGACGTTGTTTCATGTCGTAATAGTTGTGTTTTACCTAATGTGCAAAAGTCATTCCAGCACCATGTTACAATAGCATCTGTTTGTTTTGAAACAATACAAGGAAATTGTATTGTGTCACCCAATTTTGCATTGATATCAGTAGGTTCAAGCAGAATTTTTTGATTGATCTTTGAACTAGCTAATATTTAAAAAAAAGAAAACAACAAAACAAAATTGTAAGATGAGAAGAGAAAAACCAATATCAGCAAAGACATGATACCGTATTCAGTAGCTTGAACGACTATTGTTATGGATGAGAATATGACATATGTGATGATGAGTACGGGCAGTTGTAGACGATAAGTGGCAGTCATGTTAAATAAACTGAAAGAAAAAGTAAATGAATAAACGAATGGCTATCGAAAGGCGTTCTCCGATTAACATCTGTATGTAGATGCGTGTATGCGGTGATTCTATCATATGCATACACGCACGCGCTCAATATACAATCGCTCTCGTAGTGCAGATTTGCGCTTATGTGAATCTATATCGTGCCCTTGCAAGACTATGCATATATAAATATATATGTATATATATATATATATATATATATATATGAAGGAGCCATGAGAATCGTAAAAAGACGCAAGACAAAAAAACCTTCGTTGATCTATTACTGAATAATGCTTTGATTTTTGTTGACTACCTTGATGGATAAACTAAAGATTCATGAAAAAAAAGAATGAGAGGAAGATATTGTTTGATTGTTACTGATGTAAATAGACTTATTCTTTGTTTATAATCAAAATCAAATGAGAAATCATTGCCAAATGACAAAATTAGCAAACATCAACGCATATGACAAAGACAACATCAAGTGAACATTTATAAGATGTAAATTGGCCTTTAGACACACACACACACACTCCCTTGCTCATTTTTTCTCTTATGCACTCAATATGGTGATAAGAGTTCGTAGAAGACAGCATACACGTGTGCCGCTACCAACGCCTCTGGTAACGAAGTGATGACTCTTCAATTTTATATTAAGAATATAGACCAAAAGAAGCAAAGCATAGTGTGTATGTGTGTTTGTGTGACCGTACGGAATGACTCTCTATGTCTTACACAACGTATGATCAAAACACAACGAGTGATGACCATTGAGTTTTTCTTATCAGTGGCATATTGGTCAATATTCGTTAGTCAACCAAGCGGGATATAACTCTCGTTTAATATTACACAAGATGAACGCAATTCGTACCCTGACTTCTTTCGTTAAGAAACATAGGAGAAATAATGGATAAACATACACATATAAAACAAGCAGCTTATTTCAAGAGAATAGGATAGCAATTGAGATAGAGATCAGTAAATTAATCTCTTCTTCTTCGCACTTCTGTTGAATGATTACCTCAATAAGCGCTAGTCTTCATCTTTTTTTTTTATCCGTCGTCATAGGATAGATTCGCGCTAGTGTTTACATAGGGACAGGGCTCAACTGTTACTGTTATAAACATCTAGCACTAAGAAAGATAGATGGAAGATAGCATTAGATATGTACATGCACAATATTGAGCACACATATAGTTTATACACATTGCGAGCAGACTGTGAAATGCCCATATAATAATGTCATTTGTTGGGTATTGGTGCAAAGACAATATGAAAGAGAAAGAGAAAAGGAAAAAAAAACGAGAGACAGAAAAAAGTGAATGCGTGAATGAATGGATATGATGGTACTAATTCCAAAAAAAAGAGATTCGTTCGTCACACCTTCTCGCTGAACAGATGTGCTTATAAAAAGAAAAGGAGAAAAGAAATCAAAGTCATTTAGAAAAGGAAAAAAGTGCGAGAGAAGCAATAGCTTTTTTTTTCATGTCCGTTTTATCCTTTCACATTCTTTTCGTCGGCTGTGATTGATTTACACTCGTTTAATATATTAATATTTGCTATTTCAGTTTCAAATTCTCAAGTATCTCTTTTTCTATGTGTTTGTATTGTCGACAACAATCCAACAGTCATCTGTTGATCAATGATAAACAGTTAACTGCCAATCTACAATCAAATAGAAAATGATAATCACTTTTGTCCTTCCTTATACCTCTGTCTACATCGATCAAGTATACATACAAACTGATGCAGCTTTTAAGCTGTACAAGCTGTTGAGTATGTATATTTGAACAAACAAATGCAAATAAGCATAACTTATGCCAAGGCTTGATAAAAAGAAAAAAAAAGGACTGTTGATAATAAAGAAATTAGTAGTGATATATTATTCCAAGGTGAAGAAAGCGAGTTATCATTATATAAATAAAGTACCTACAAACGAAAGGAAATGGCACAAAGAAAATGGAAACAAGTTCAGTTCAAGATCGATTAATGCTCGGAAGAGACTCTTGATAATGATCAAATCGATTTATAAAAGTGAATCTCATTTATGCTCGTCGAAGCAAATCATCATCTCACTCAAGTGTCTCTGTCTATCATATATCACCATGAGAAATAATGATACTATCAACAATAAACTCTACACACACACACATATATTCATATATCTACATATGATAACTATTCGAGACTAGAGTGCTGAGTTGGTGAGAGAAAAAAAAAGAAAGGTGTTATTTCCAAATAGAAGATTACCATACGAGAAAATGGACATATATATGAACATAGTTTCTCTTGTTTTCTTTTCTCGTTTTTATTTTCAACGTTTGCTTTTTGAGCTAAAAGAGAAAAGTATATGCATACTCATTAAAACAAGTCAATGAATGTTAGTGAGAAAGTTCATGTGCGTGAGCAAAAAAGCCCGTTCGTGCATGCGCACCATATTCCATACAACTTCTGGTGCCACATTGATTAACCGTTCGTTCATGCTCTATTGCATACTTCGACACACATAGTGAATGAATGATACTCTTGAGAATACTTACACTAACAAATAACCATGATGCAATAAATAGTTGGCTATTGAAATAATCTGAACATTTTTATGAAGCTATTGTTTTAGTTTTTCTTTTTCAATAAATCTTTATAAAAAATGATCATAGATCGTATTTCTGACATGTGTCTTGTCAACATTCTCATCCTATTTCAGTTAAAATATTCTTCAAAATACTATGATTTATTGTTTAAGATGCATCAAGTTTATTAAGTAAATATTGAATGATGTAGAAAACGACGCCGTTCATGTCAAACATACACCGTTAGTTAAACATATATATATATATATATTGTTTGATTTCATAAAAAATTCATTTCTAGTTTCATTTTATGTTGACTAATATGTGAACAACATGAAATAGACGAGACTAAGATGGCATCAGTTAGGTTTTCTTCCGCTTTGCTTATCGTTAACAACTGACGACATCAATTGTGACCATTATTACCGATTGAAATGAATTACTTGATCATTTTAATGACAGAAAGACAAAAGAAGAAGGCGGTGAAGTAGTAGCTTCATCGTCGTCTTTGTCTGTCTGTGTGACATTCGGTTTGTTTTTTCATCTATTGGAAATCGAAGAAAACACATCGAAGACAAACCGAACCGTTGCCGTTTCATTAATAAATTAACAATATGATGTTGTGCTCAGATGAATTTACTTACAAACTATGCGACGAATAAAAAATTTGCCTGTCGTATGGAAATCATATTGACAGTTAGTTTGTTTGATTAAGAATAATAATATATGCAACAATTTGATCTATTGATATGTTATGACATATGATGCAGACTAATATTATATAAGAAGTACTGAAAATACAACAGAATAATATTGGAAATATGAGAATAGAATCTTTTTGAATATCACCAAATCAATACTAAAACACATGCTGAGTATATTGAATTAAATTTAAAAATTATGTTCTAAGGAAATAAATTTATCCAAAACAATCTTAAATCTAGTAAATGTACGTAATAACGAACTTCAATATGCATGAAAGATTTTTTTCAGCATGAAATTTCATTGACTTTGTTTTTTTTTGCAGTAAAATTTACAAGAGTTAAATGCAACTGCTTTCGTTGTGTAAAGGGCACGTTTTTTTCTGTATAACCCGTTGAGTACATGCTCAGATATGATTAATGAAGTGTATCGTTGGTAGGCTTATCGTGTATGACATGTTCCAAGGGTGTGGTGCATTTTTTAACTTAATCATTTTTGTCAAACATTTAACCATCACCAATGACCTTTGAATGAGTAAACTTAAAATTGTCGATCTATATGTGTGATCAAAACTGCTGATAAATAGATCACTGAAACGTCATATACGTATATTACTTTGTCTATTCAGTGGATTTATTTGATTTTCTATACCGATATCTCCTATTCGAATAATTCATTCATTCGATTTTCCCTTGAATCACTAACTTTGATCAATATTAGTTGCATAAAATAGAACAATTCATCTGTGTACAAATCGATAAAAATTCAATCCTGAAAGAGATAACATTTGTGCTTATAGAAATGCACTTTAAAATTTTTAGTAAAATAATTTCATTAGAATTGTCTCATTAAAAAAACATGTCGATGTGAAACAGCAACATTTAAGCTTTGTTTGACACTAAGTTTAAACTTGTTTTTATACGAAGAAATTTTAATATCTTTGTTCGTTATATCCTAAAATTTCTAACACTTCTTCACATATATTTTCAATGTAGTCAATTCGATTATAAAGTAGTGATTAGATTTTTAGAGAAAATATATTAGTTAGTATAGTTGAACTTCAATGTTACTGTTTGGAATGACACAGGTGTTCTAATATTGTTGTTAGTCTTGTTAATATTCGAACAGGTGAACGATCTATAATCTTTAGATTGATTTTAAATTCCAACCAATGAAATACTAGACTTATGGAAAAAATACGAGATGAGACAAATATCAACAACTATGATTAAACTTCAACATCAATCAAAGTCTTGGTGTCCAGAATTGTACTAATTATCGTTTGATCTTAATCCGAATACGATTGAAGCATTACTGATAAGTGGTGTTGTATGGGAATGCGTCTTTACTTGAATGTTCACAGAAATTTAGAAATCAATTTTGAATTTATACTTTGCATTCTAATGAAAAGATATTGAGAAAATGTTTTTCTCCTATGTAGATCACACCAGAAATTCGAGTTTTGATAATGATCGCTTTTTATTGAAGAAGAATAATTGTTGAACGTATGAAAACCTACGACTATCTCTGAATTGCTTGTTCTTCAGATCTATACTATGATATAGATTGCGCACTCATGTCTAGCCGTATGTATGGTCAAGAACTATAACTTCCAAAAAGTACGATGGCTCAAAAGTCTCCTTCTTTTCACACTATATTGAAGGTTACCTCTAGATAAATCTAGAAAAGTAGAATTATCGTCAAAGACAACTGCAATATCAACATATATTGTGAAGAGTTTCAAGTTTCATTTTGCAATTACCTGGTTAGATTTAAAAAAAAATTTTCTACCATGACAGATAGGTTTTGAACACAATAAAAATAGACAAGTAGAAAACAATTGATTTCAATAAAATAGTACCAATATGTTTTGAAGATGAAGATAAAAGTTTCTTTTAACATCAAAACTTATGCGAAATCTTGCGTTTGACGTTTGAATATATGTGGATAAGAGTAAATGAGGTGATATATATAAACAAGAGTATAAATGTATCGTACGTTAACTGTAGCTGCGTAAACTTTGACGGTAGAGACTTCTCAAATTCTTTAGGTTTACACATTTTTAAGAACAACCTTTCTGAAATGCTCAGAAATTAGTTAAAGAGAAATGAAGAAAAGTAATTAAACTGAGTACTAAGCATTAGAAATACTCTGGCCAACGTGAAGCTCAAATGAAACCACAGTGTAGGTATAAATTAGAGTTCTCCAATAGTCTGACTGTCTTAATCAAAGTCGTTTGTATTTATGTCGACAAAAATATAGAGCACTTCCGAGCATATTAAGAAAAACAGCATCTCTGATCTCAGTACACATTTAGTATTACTTCGTTGTAAATATGGATACTAAATATCATTAATAAATAAGTAATTTATAGACCGATGAAAATACCTTCTAGTCATGAGTCACGTTATAAATATAAGACGTCTCTATACAAACAAGAAAACTTAGCATGAAAACTCACTTATTTAAGATATAGGCCCGTTTCATCGTCTTAGATGACGTTGTATAGAAGATTCCTAGCCTAGTTTTTGAAATTTCATACAATGAAATTTCTATTGTTGTTAAATGCTTAATATTTCGAGAGGAAAACTTAAAATCTTGTATGATTTCTTCTCACGAGCGTGTTCGAAAAAAAGGATACATAAGAATTTTCAGTATTTCGATAGTTCTTTGATGAATATTAGATTTGTTAAGGGCCCCCTAATACCTAAAAAAACAAGTAATTGTCGACAAAAATATCGACTTCGAGATTTATAAGTTACATAGTTAGATAAACGATCATCTCTACTTTCGAATGCACTATAATTTATTGGTTTTAAGATGGTTTTCGAGGGAAGGGGGGCCCTTAAATGCCCGGTAAGTTTATAGATTTTTTATGGTCTTTCATGGGAATAACCCTTACAAATGGAAGAAAAGTACGTCGCACGTATCTCTGTATGTGCTCATTCGATTCGCCATAGTCAATAACTATTATTAAACTGCCCTCGGCTATTTTTCAGTACCACTTTTAGACAAAAGAATCACGATAATCAAAAAACAAAGAATTATTTTGCGTTTGTCGCGAAACTATTTCTTTCTGTTTTTTTCTGACTGTGTGTCAAAGATTTTCTCCCGCCCCATTTTATAGGTAGGAAAGCTCGGACGGTTTTAAAATGAAGTCAAACCTCAGTGCTATGCCCTAACAAAGCCAGAATTTTTGTTTCCAATCTAATTGTTTACAAAAGCACTCGAGTTTTCTAAAAAAATAATCTAGATTTTTAAATTTTTTTCGAAAAATCTTTCTAAATAACAGTACTCTTTTTCAAAAAATCGATTATGTTAGATTGTAGGGGCAGGTCCTCTTTACATTTAAACATCATCCCACGATCCGTGTGATGAACATTGAAAAAAAACTCTTAGAGACACGGACATCTACTTCTTGATCCTTAATGTTACGATAACGCGGGAAAACTTAATATTATGAGCTCAAATTTTTACTGAGAACTATCAAAGGTCAAGTATATATTCAGTAAAACTTTCAGGAAGATTGAGTGTTGTGGGAAAAAATAGATTTTTGAGGTATGCAGGGGGCCCTTAATGAGACTATCAAAGCTCGCTGATAGATCACGAGTAGATATTATCTTTCAAGCCACTCGAGAATTACAAGAGATGATTCAAAATGTATAAAAATGAAATTAATATTTAGTTAAAATAGGAACAAATTTAAATATAGCCATGACGAATGGATACCGTCAACGATGTATTCATAGGTAACAATTCCTTGACTTATGAATGGATCTTTTAGTCGATAGTGTCTTAATAATAAATGACAGCTTTTTGTAAGTCGTTCTCATGCAATTGAGTTCTAGAAATTAATTAGAAATAATAGACATAGTTATTCATTGTAATCCATAAATAATGGATATGATTGCGTGATAATTCAGCCTTGTTCATGAATTTCTATGTATTGTTTATGTCTAAGAATATTTTAATGCCCTGTAGTCTATCAGTTTGTCTAGATGTTATTACTCATCGAACAATTAATTGATCACAGTGCATTATTTTCCGTTCATGAAATGAATTCATTAAAATCAACGATATGTGAGAAAAAATGCTCATGCATTTGGTTAAATTTAAAAACGAAATAATACATCCTGATCAAAGATTTCTTTACTGCTAAAAAGACAAATTTAAAACTATTCCGTTCAAAGATTATTAGTATACTATTGAACAGGTAACGCGTGAAATCTATGAAACAGGTTACATTATCATGTAATTGCACTGAATATTTACGTATTATCATATATGATGATGCCTATTATATTTAATTATAGTCTACGTGAATCTTTGTACTTCACTGCATGTTGGAGAAATGTTTATCAAACTATTTAGAACTTTTCAGAGTATGTCGACCTGGATGAATACAACTGAAGTTGTCCTAAGTTTAGAACCTATTGATAATTTTAAATAGGAGACAAAGCTATTGTAATAACGAAACATGTTCATCTTCTCTGTACTACACAATACAATTGATATGGTACAACAAGAACTTTCAACGATCTTGCATACTATTTGAATTCTGTCGTTGTCAAAATAATGTCTTATAAGAGCAACTAAATTCCGAGCATAACCTTGAAAAGGTGTTCTTTGTCTTTTAGATCATGAAGCAGACTAGCAGTACATCATATTTTCCAACATGATAAATTGATGACCGTAAACATTTTCAGGTATAATTAAAAGAAGAATTCAGTTCGATCGCATGTGCTATGCGTAGGAAACCGATATGATCGATAATATTTTTGTTCTTAACAAACAGTGACAGAAGATGAAGATTTCCATGTTTCTCAATAGAAAAATTTCACAACTTAAGCAATTGTTTTTGTTGAGAGTGACAGATCGTAATGTTTGAAATATGTTCAGCAGATAGAGAATGCATCGAACCATGGATAGAGTACAGTACGGACTTTAAAATAAAAATAATGGAAACGTTTTCCAAAGTTTAGAAAAAGATTTATACAAGATCAAAACTTGTTTTCTTTTGTTTGAACTTCGATATTTTTCATTAACGTGAAAGATGATCAATTTACTTTGCATTTACGAACAATTGTTTGCTGAAATCAATTGATTCGAATTGTGAACATTGACACGATACTATGACAGTAGTGTTTCGTATCGATGTTTGTCTCATAAGTTATATATAATGAGTAAGTCGACGTGAGATGATCAAATGAAAACATGAACGAATGATTTGAGTAAAGCACATACTAAAAATTATTTTACTTCTACTAGAAATATATCGAATAATTAAAGAGTCTTATTTTATTTGTTCCGATAATCTGTAATTCATGTTCTCATAGTAATATTCTCATCGTTAAGATAATTTACCAGCTATTTCAGCACTAATACTCATCCATAATTATATTAGAAATCACGAAGCTTGATCCATTAATATCTATAAATTACATTTTATAACCTTTCAAAAACTCATTAACAATGCCGATGTTTCTATGATACGAAGAACCTGTTTTAAGGAATTTTCGTCAACAGAGAAAAATAGTAGTAGTTCGTTTAGTCTGAAGAATCTGTAAAACTAAGTAATTACATAAGATACATCGTGTTTATGTATGAATTCATTTTCATATCTCTATTTGTTCGTGTTATGTAAATATTTATTCATAATTTCATTTGGGATTTAACAATATAACAATTTATTAATGAGACAATAAACTAATACATGAGTTAAAGACTTGAAAGAATCATATAAATCATTCTTAAGTTTTTCATTACAATATGGAGCAGCTCAGAATATCTTTTCTCAACCTTAAATTGTCTTTTGTGGAATTGATCTTAATTATCGCAATTCAATTGTCTCGTTATGCAAATTATGAAAAACTACTTGAAATTTTATATATCGTATATGAGATAAAAGTCTTTCATCAAACATAATTTGGCATCATTTTAGTGGGTTGTTACTCACAGAAATAATATCTCACATCCTTAAGACTAATGATCCTTGACGCATTAAGTAAACAGTAAATTATTAATAATTGCTTCGTTTTTGTCTTCAATTGAATTTTTCATCTGTTGGTTCATTCTAGAAAACATGTTTGATTTTTCTTTGAAAACTTTTGAAGTACGTTCATAGTCTTTTGAAAGTCACAGCACTCCCTGGGAAAAGAAAAGAGGAATAAAGATATCTGAATAATCGTTATAAGTTAAGTTTTTAATGAAGATTATTGTTAGTAGATAATAATTATTTTTCGAATACAAACTTTACTTTACTCGTTTTTATTTAGTTTAGACTATCATGTTGATAGTATCGTTACACAAGATCGTCGAATGAATAAAAAAAATGTTTGTTTTTTTGCATAAAATAAAACACAACCAACTATATTCATTTAGTTTTGTCGTACATGTACATGAGATCAATAAAAGTGAACGAGACGCATCTAAAATCAATATTCTTTTTTCTTTTGTTATTTTGTTTTGTGTAGAAAAACAATTTCTTCTCTAGCCAGTTAAGATCGTATTTGAAAAATCAAATTTAAGATAAGACGACGTAACGAGTTTCATCTATATTCAAAAATTCATTAATGAACTCAATTCAAACGTAGCAATCATTAAAAGTTAGAAATTAAATTGCAACTGAAAAATATGCCTGTTTTTTTTAATTATAGTTGTAATCTTTATAAATTATGTAAAGATAATAATAAATAACTGAATTTGAGCGCATGTACTGTGCCTTGACCGATGAAAAGAAATATTCATAAACGACGCCCAAATAAATGTTGCATTTTGATGCTTTCTCTTAGGCTGATAGTTTAGAAAAATAACTACACAAAGATCGTGCTTATATTCACATGTACCAATGCTGTTGTGAAATGAACTCATCGTTTTTACTTCAAGAAACCAAGATGTATAAGGCGAAATTCAGGAGTTGCTACCTATGCGTCTTTGACAATAACTTCGAAATTCAAATTCAATGCAATCGAATCTATTATCATTAGGTACGTTTTTTAAACGAAAGGAAAATATCAATCAACTAGGATAGTACTTAGATCATTGTGAAACTTTCTAGGATATTCTGAAACATGCAACAACTCAACATTATTTGCTAGTGATCCGAAGTACACTTGAAACAACAAGACCGAGTAAAAAGCCAAAAACAAAACAAGTTCTCTCATAAATAGAAACTATGACTCGTTTTTCTTCAGTCGTAGTAAAATTGAAACAACTTTCACACGAAGCGTTTTAGAATTTGTCATGAATTCGATACCAACAACTTGCAAACTATGCAGAATTCTGAACATGTTCTGCA
>OENT01000003.1:384572-490992 GCA_900239685.1 Rotaria macrura
AAACTCTTATGTTTCACACTAAACAACAAATGATTGACACATGCCACGAAGCTCGAAAGAAAATTTTAATCACGACACGTAACTTTGAAAAGTATTGAATTTCACATTGAAATTTAAATCTTTTTTAAGGTTTTCTATAAAATCGACTTCAGTTTCTCGACTTTTAACAATCATCGTTACAGGCTCGGATTCGTTTGAAGATTTTGCATACATGCTTCTGTATGCTATCATTTATGTTCGAATCTGTTCTGTGACTTATGGCACGTTGTCTCTTTTAGTAAACCATTAAAGCTTATAGTATTTAGTGTACGAACTGTTTTAGGTATGCAAAGCGAAATTTTTAATTGGCTCTTGTTTTACATCCATGGAAACTACGGTATTAGGTCTCGTAATTTACTCGGAATATTTTGAGGTTTTGTAAAACGACACTGATTTTCTCTATAGTATAATAGATCTAGCAAAGGACGTCGTTGAGTTCTTTGTTCAAGGTAAAATCTACATTTTATTTCAAACTTCGATAAGAGAACTACTAGTTCGTTCTCAAGTTTATCCAAAAATTAAGTGCATACGTTTAATAGGTTAATATGACGACTGGACTGGTAAAGTGAAGAAAATGATAAAGATTAGCGTTTTCGATAACAAGGATCGTATGCGTTGTTATTAAGAGAAAAGATATTTTTTACTAAAGATTTATTTAACAATATATATATGTATATATGACTATTTGTAGGATGAATNACAACAATCTTGACTGTTATGTTTTCATTTATCTGTTTTTATTTCTTTTACGAATAATCTTAATGATTCTAATACAACTTCTATATCAACTCCTGCCAATGAGTGTTGGTGACGGTGACACACACAGCGTGACTAAAGATCAAATTACTTGCAGAACTTTTGATTCTGCAATAAAGAACAGTTAATGAAACAAGAAAATGTATGGTTTGACCAGATTTGTCACCTCTTCCGCTATACCCCCGCTATTTCGGTTAAAAGACTTTCATTTGGTTCTTGACAACTCGACATGGAGAAAAATCTGATATTGTTCAGTGAATCATGAACACTTTAGTGCATGGTCCACCATGCCAGTTATTAATCAATCTGCTAACATACTGGCACAACATGACAATTTTTAGTATGAAAGAAAGACTGTTTTCAGCTCAGGTTAATTAGTAAAAATACCATTTTAGTTTCCACTAGTAGCTGATTCTGCTGACCCATTTTTTTCTCGGCTGCATTGACACAGAATAAAAGGTACGAATCCAAAAATTTAAACGACTTTTTTGTAACAAATGCATAACGTGATAATAATTGAGAATGAACACAATCATAAAAATCGAAAGCAGCAACAATAATGCTACAATCAGGTAAACATAAAGCTGTAGAAACCAAAATGGATACTCATAAATCCCAGGATTATCTTCATTCAAATCGATATTTACTTGATAAAACTATTCAAAACTCAAACGCCAAGCAAAACTATTGTTTTCCGCTGGTTTGTTTCATTACACCGAATCCTGATGAATAGCAAAAACTTCCAACCAGTAAAAACTGATATTTAAAATAAAAAATCCATAAGAATCTAACAAGTTCATTGTGGCACTTCAAAGAATAAATATTTGCGTGTTTTCAATCATGTTCTTATTTCGTTCATTTCAAATAAAAATATGTCCAATAAAAATACTTACGCTTGGAAATTATCTTGTAAATAATTGTGGAGAAAATATTCATCATATTTTTCTAGCTATCCAGAAATACTTGATCTATCGACAATGTCTCCTGTTTAGAATCACTGTTCTTGATTCAAATATCCTTTTTGGATGAATCCAAAGACGTTAGTTCTATGTTAAATCAATGATATTACTGTGCCATTGTTGTTTGATATATTTGTCTAACGCAAACAAGAAACATTTACTTAGTCAATAAGGAAATATGAATTATAATCCTCAAGAACAACGCCGATACTCATTTTTTGATTGATTTTGCTCAGGGTATTTTTCTTTTTGAAGAGGTCTTTTCAATTTCAATTTTAATATGACACTCGATATCAATCCTGAAATGAACAAATCTAAGTCAAAAACAAAGCTATGCTTGTCTGTTGTTTGTCATGATTGTGTATTACGTTAAGTTAACCAAAAAAAACTAATTTTCGCTGATCGAAATCATAAATATCTACACTTGGAGATTATGCCACAAGGGACTCTTTATTATTTCTTATTTTCAAGTGCTTTCATGTTTTTCGATTGATTATACAGAAAAGATAGCATGTCAGATGATTAGAAAAAAAAAGAAAGAGCTGCAAAAGTATTGATTGTCACAGCATGTTATTGAATAAGGTCAATGAATTATTTTTTTAAACTTCTAAACGGAAGTGTCTATGATACCTTGGTTTCAGTTTTATTTCCTTCTCATCCTTCTGAATCTTTCATCAGGATTAATGGCGTTCGCTAACACCCAAGAATAGATGTTTAGCGGAGCATTAAAAGTAGCAAAAATGGAAAGTGTATGTATATATATAAGTGTGTATGTGTGTATGCATTAGTAGGATTTCTCATAAAGGATTCGATAAAAAATGTACGCTTGACGTTTATCGTTCCGACTCAATAATATAATAATCATTATGTATAACAGGACAAGTAAAAATTTTTGTTATTTTTTACCATGTAGAGAATTATTTTTCATCTTATTGTTTGACGTGTCGCATGACATTTTCCTTGAGCTACTCGTTATTTTAAGTTTTTTTCTTGTACTCTATTCTTTTACGTTATCGTTTGGTATTCATGCTGACAGAAAGATTTAATTTTCTAGTTTTTTTCTTTATTTCTGAAAAAGCTTAACATGGAAGTTGAGCAAAATTTGACGTAAATAGCATGGCTGTTTACCGGTGTATTTTAATCAATTGATCCTTTACTAGACTGAAGTTTAGCATGTTGATTGGGGTAAAATTGACTATAAAGTTACTTTTTACATCCGTCGCACTTCTATAATTGTCGCTTTGCTAATAGATGACTATGGGAAAGCACTTTCTAATGAAATTTGATCATTGTCGTTGTTTTCATTGATTCTCATTTTTCTATATTTGCTTTTCCTCTTTTCTTACTGGGTGATCAGAAAAAAACTGGCATATATATAGTAAATCTTTGACAATTTATATACTTACCTACATGTATGGAATTTCTTTCCTCTATGACATTAATCATATGGTGTTCAAGATTTTTTTTTCTTTCATTTTCCCTAATTGCACAAATAAGATTTAAAAAAAAGGAGGGCTCCTGCTGCTTGTTGGTATTGAATAAACTTGAATATTTTATACGATTCTTTAACCTGAATCTGTTTGGCAAAATGGATAGCTAGCATTTATTCAACGTCCAGATTTTCTTGTCAGTCAGCCAAGTACTGAGGTGTGTTTATGTATGCGTGTGTAATCTAATCGGAGTAGAAGGGAAAAGGTGTCTAGAAGAGAAAATGGCAAGAGGACAAGCAAACAAGAAAAAAGCAAAGAAAAATGTTTCAAAACGAGCCGAATATCGCTTTTTGCTCTTTTGCTTTGCTTTCTCATGAGCACACTGTTGAGCACGCACAGATTAGAGACAAAAGAGGCGAGAACGTATAAATGTGCATTGGCGTCAAGGTAAGAAAAAATGGAAGTTAAGAAAAGAAGAGCATCGAAGGAAGAATCATCGTTTTAACAACGACTGGTAAGTGTCACGGACAGACGAACGTCGTCACACAGCTCATCAACTCAGTCGTTGCCTTCTCAATAAACACATTCATTTTCTCTACCTTAATACTTCAGTGTCGGCGTCAGTAACATCATCTACTCTTGTTAAGCTTCATCTGCCGAATAATAGATTTCGATTAAGGAATACACTGAAAAAAAAGGAAAACTTAATGATAGAGAAACTAAAAAGAATGTAGTTTTATTTGTATATGTAACGGTATGTTGAAGTTCACAAACATAATTGAGTTGTAGCAGTATCATAGACTCAAAGAACGACAACGACGACGACGAGGACGACGACGGCGGGTGCGGTTGCAGCGACAACGACAATTAGCTAGCAGTCATATTTCATATTTGTTTTTTATTTCTTGTTGGCTAATGGCTATCACTGTTATGAATACTAACCGTCTTTTTTTAAACCAGGTAAAATTCTTACTGTAGATTAAAATAATATTGTTCATAAACAAATAAAATAAGAATGAAAATAAAGTATTTATTTTAATTCTAAATCATTGCAAATCAATGTTCTTTTTTTATCATTTGTCTTGTCAAAATGAAACGCTCAGAAATACTAATATACTATAATTTAACAAGATAAAATTTAAAACATTCGAAACTTTTAGTAAAATATACTTTTTTGAAATTCATTTAAAAACAGCGGAAATAAAAAGATAACATTGATGGTTGATTGCATGTATCTGTTGAAATATAGGATTTAAATGTTTTCAAAGTTCGATATTCTACGGAGATATTGATTCGTAAGGATATTCAAATTTCAATGTATAATCCTCATTTATATTATCTTTTAAGAAGTTTTAGTCTTTTGTTCCAACAAAAGTGACCCTTGAATCGTAACAAGAAATCTAAAGAATAAAGTCTTTAATCTTCTGAAAACGTATTCTTTGAAAATCTATTCCATCGAAACTTAGCAGCCAGTGCTCAATTATCCGTGCTTCCAACTCGTTCCACCTATCATTAATTTTACATTTGATGCGTGAAATATTTCAATTGAATTTAAAAATCTATTTCTAGATTTATATCTGTTCGTATGAATCATGTCAATAAAGGCGCATCGACGTCGTCGCTATCATTATCTACAGCAACGATCAAACACCGATGCATCTCATACCATTACAAAATGTAGTAGGTTTCGTTTAAATGCATTAATCAATACATGTATATATATATATCAATATATCTGTAAACATGTTTGTATATATATATATATACATGTATGTAAACACTTAGGATCTTTCACTTTCCGATTTTCCTCTTTCTTTAAAAAAAAAGGACTCTCGAATTTGTTCCGGTCGTACAGAGTATAAATATGCATTTTCCTATCGTGAAATAAATCTTTTTTGTTTCCCTACCTTTTTTTCTGCCTATTTTCCTGCTTTTTTCTCTTTTCCTCTATTCCACGGTTTCTTAGCCGCTTTCTCATAATTTTTTTTTGTTGCTATACTTTTCCCCTCTTCGTCTAATTTAATGGGAAGAGAGAGAGAGAGAGAGAAAAATGCTGTTGTAGCCTCGTGATCACGGCACACTGTTGAACTGCTAACGAACCTAATCCTCGAAAAACGGAACAGAATGTAGTTGGGCGATTCTCGATCCATTGTCGCCAAAGAATCGATAACGACATAAAGAGAGAGGGAGAGAGGGAGAAAGGGAGAAAGGGGAGAGAAAGAATTGGGAAAAGAAAGCAATAGACATTCGACTTTTATCTTCATGTTTGATTATTTCTTTTTTTGTGTGTTTGCGAATACTTGTGTATTTAGACGAGCTCTAGAGCATTAATGCCTGGCTCACGACGTGGCTTGGTTGCACCTCAAAATACTTTCCTTGAATCGATTATCCGTAAATGCAGTGGTGCCCGTAAGTATTATATCATTATCTTTATGTTAATATGATCTTCATTCATTTGAACGAAGTCTAAAAGAAAAGAGAGGAACATCATAGGCAAACACCATCGTTTTGAGTGATTTCACAATAATGAACGTTTTCTCTTAGCTTCAATTCAAATCGAATAAATTAGACAGGATTTCGAGTGTCTCACTCTTTTGAAGTTAGAATCATTCATGTGTAGAAAATATATTGATTGTCAGTTTTTGCTTCTTCAATTTCGATCTTACTAAATTTATTGAAGAGAAATGGGTGCAATAGTTCAATAATATTTCCTGTTGCCATTTTCACATGCACACACACAAACACAAACACATACACATACACATACTCACACACATCAATAATTTCCCTATACACAGAAGATGAAGGGATAGCTATACACAAGCAGACAACTGAATTGGCGACAAATGTTCTTTTAGAATAGTTAATGAGTGATCCTATGGGAAATACAAATACATTTTCATTAATTCGCCTTCAACATTCATATTTAAAATATTCGTGTATGCATGTACTACGTCATTTTCATCATCACCTGTCTAAGGCTAAAAGAAAACAATCAATTAAAAAAAAATGAATAGATATAAAATACTTGACTTACCCTGGATTTCCGATCGGGTAACTAATATCTTTGTTTTTATCATCGAAACAAATCCCAGGTATTTTCATATGCCGGATATGGTATGTACCATTTGATATTCTTTTGATAAAAGGTTATATATAAGTAGAAAATGATATGCTATTCTTTTAAGCACGAGAAAAATATAAAATCTTGACATATCTTTTTGTTGCATTTTTAAATAATTAGACACCGCGTTCATATTATCCAATGCTCAAATAGTTGATTATCCAATAGTTTATTCCAATGATGGATTTACGAAAATATCGGGTTATTTAAGAACTGATCTAATGAATAAAAGTTCAACATGTAATTTTATGCACGGTGAACTAACAAGTACCGATACACAAACAAAAATACGTGATGCATTAGAAAATTGTCATATTGAACAAGTTGAAGTTCTTTTATACAAAAAAAATAGTAAGCTGATTTACCTATGTTTTTCGAACTAATTTATTGTTCTCTTTGAAAATCATTGTTTCATATAGAAACTCCAATATGGGTATTTATGCAAATAGCTCCTATAACCAATGAACGCGATACAGTGGTGCTTTATTTGTGTACATTCACAGATATTACTGCACTTAAACAGCCGATTGAAACAGAAGATACAAAAGGTTCTTAAGTTTTTGTTTTCTTATTGTTTCTGTGATTTTGATTGGAAAAAAAACAAGAAATAAAAAAATATAATTAACTATTAATAGGTGGTCTTAGTAAGTTTGCAAGAATAGCAAAATCTGTCACAAGAAATCGATCGATTTTGATGAATTTTACAACTCAAAATGCAAAATCATCGCATACGGATTTAACAAAACCATCTCAGTTACCTAATGTATGTTGAACAGATTTGAAAAAGAATATAAAAGTCATCATTGTATCGTTTTACATTTTATGTCAGTTACTTAATCTTAGTGCAGAAGTATTACCGGTAAAATTCGAAAATCTTTATCGTTATTTAGTTTACACGAATAAACTATTGTTTTTTTAGAGCTATCGACAAGAAGCACCAAGTACACCACCACATATAATACTACATTATTGTACGTTTAAAACAGTATGGGACTGGGTGATCCTTTTGTTAACATTTTATACATCATTATTAGTACCGTATCATGCAGCGTTTCGAAGTAAATCATTAGATGATGTGCCATTACTTGTTGTTGATAGTATTGTCGATGTTATTTTCTTTATTGATATTATATTGAATTTTCACACAACTTATGTTCACACAAGTATGTAGTTTGACCTTTGTCCTTCTTCTATGCCAAACAATGTTCTATGGTTACTTTTCATTTCTCAAGAATCTGGAGAAGTTATATCAGATCCGAAACGTATCCGAAAAACTTATTTAAAAAGTTGGTTTGTTATTGACCTATTAGCATGCTTACCTTATGATGTATTCAACGCATTTCAAGAAGCAGAAGAGGTAAATGATAATCATGCAATAGAATTAAAATGATTCTAAACTTTATTTTTCTTTTAAGATTGATATATTTCAGCGTTATGGAAGCATATTTTCAGCATTAAAAGTTTTACGTCTCTTACGTCTGGGCCGTGTCTTTAGAAAATTAGATAATTATTTAGAATATGGTGCAGCTGTACTTTTATTATTGATTTGTGTTTTTGTACTTGTCGCTCATTGGTAAGATATGACGAAGAGAAGAAAGTTTGTCCTGAAAAATTATTAATAATATGTATAGGTTTGCTTGTGTTTGGTATACAATCGGATTTCGAGAAGGACGAGGTGGTCCTGGCAAACGAGTATGCATCGATTAGCTTTATATAAGTTCTTTTCGTCTACATCTAAATATCAACATTTTAAAGAGCTTAGAATCGCGTGAAAACTACATTTATTTTTATTTTCATCGATCGATTAGATACTGATTTTTATAATATGAAAAGTAAATAAGTGCAATACTGAATATTTTAATATAAAGTAGATGGCATCTATGTCGAAATGAACTCAGCAGAAGCATTCGATTGAGTGCTAAAATACGAATTATGATTTGTCTCACTTTTATCCTCTCTCTCTCTCTGTTCTGTCAAGTATTCTATGATTAATAAATATCTATGAAAAAAACTTGAACAGTGTACTTCTAAATTGTGAAAAACCTATAGCTTTCAGACATAAAACTATCACAGATTTTTCAAACTTAAATGAAATATCTGATGATCAATACAGGTTATTCTATGGTTCGATTGAAATATACGTGAACTCTTTTGAGAGAAATGGTTTCGAGAGATTTTTTGCAAATGAAATATTAATTTTATAAAGGTATGATGAACTCTAACGAGAAATAATTTGCAGCATGTTTTGGGTAACATTTCGAACACAAGAAAAAAGAACTTTTTTACCACGATAAGACGTTTTTAAAGATTCAACTTATAAAATACAATTACATATATATATATATATATATATATATATACATACATGTATGCTCATTCAATGTACGAAGTTATCCTCGACGAGTAAACACATGAGCGTGACATGCATACTATGTAATCATTTAATATTATCCTCTAGACAATACTGGATAAAAAATCGACTCTTTGTACTTGAGTATTCTTTGAAGTGCACTGTTTTTCTTTTTATTTCTCTCTAATCATTTCTATTTTATATCAATCGTTCAATAGATGGAATACAGTTGGTTAGTTAAAATGGATAGAGAATTACATCATGCCTGTATTGATTCCTATGGTAATTTGACAGCGTACGAATCCAATGGTACATGTCGGAAAGCAGCCTATGTGACAGCACTTTACTATACGATGAGTTCATTGACTAGTATCGGCTTTGGTAATGTAGCTGCCAATAGTGATAACGAGAAAATATTTACGTGTGTAATGATGCTCATTGGTTCTTTATTGTATGCAACTATATTTGGTAATGTAACAACAATATTTACTCAAATGTACTCAGCTACTGCAAGATATCATGAAATGTTAAGTAGGTATGTAATTACTCGATTAAAACAACAGAAACAATTGGTTGACTATCACATGACTGAATAAAAATGTTTTCGTTATGTTTAGCATTCGAGAATTCATGCGTTTACACGGTATGCCGAATCAATTGAATGAGCGTATTATGGACTATGTTGTATCAACATGGGCCATGACGAAAGGTATTGATGCTACCAAAGTGTTAAATTATTGCCCAAAAGATATGCGCGCCGACATATGTGTTCATATGAATCGGAGTGTATTCAATGAACATCCAGCATTTCGATTAGCTAGTGATGGCTGTTTACGTGCATTAGCTGTACATTTCCATATAAATCATTCAGCACCTGGTGATATGCTTTATCATTGTGGTGAAAGTCTTGATATGTTGTGTTTCATTGTATCTGGTTCATTAGAAGTTATACAAGATGACGAAGTTTTAGCTATACTTAGTACGTTAATTTCCTGGTCTCTATGTTTGTTTGCAAATACTTTTCTATTGTCTAGGTACAAATGATGTTTTTGGTGATGATTTTTGGAGTAAAAATCGAGATAATATTGGTCAATCAGCAGCTAATGTCCGTGCATTAACATATTGTAATTTACATCAAATACGGCGAGAACGTTTACTTGAAGTATTGGATTTTTATCATCCATTTAGTGTTTCATTTGCTCGAAATATGGTACTCACATATAATTTAAGGCATCGTGTATGTTTATTTAATCATTTACATTGGCTTTTGTTTTCTAGTGATCGAATCGTTTTGTTTTGCTTATTCTTTCATGCAGGTTGTATTTCGTAAAATATCTGATGTTAAACGTGAACGTGAATTAGCTGAAACAAGAAAAAATGAAGGTTTAGATCAAATCAGTTCTGATCATCCCGTGCGAAAATTAATATCGAAATTTCGTAAAATTTCACAAGAAAATCGGACTAGTTCTCAGGCGAATGCGATCATGTCTTCAGCAACATCAAGTAATTCAACACAACAACAACAACAACAACAAACATCATCCTTACCTACCATACCCGAAACTTTCGTTCAACCGGCAAGTGCTGAACCGATCGATTCATCACCAACAAGCCATTCACCTCCACCAACAACATCTGCTCAACTCTTACAATTGCCACAAGCACCGAGTAAACAAAGAGATAAATTAGAAACAATATCCGAACGTATTGAAACACAAGAATCTCAAATATCACAAATAACATCTGTAAACCAAAGTCCACCATTGCATCGACCGCCAAAGTCAACTAAATGGAAATGGTTGATGACTGGTTCAACTGAGCATGATAGCAATTCATCATCGAAACCTCTTCTGTCAAATACTAAGATAGCACCGTCAACGGAACTCCAATCGCAGGTACAACAAAAAACAATAAATCCATTCAATCGAGCATCGTCCAATGATGATGAGCTAGCGAAAATGAATAATGATAATGATCGAAAACAATCTATTCAACTCAGTCTATTTATACCGAAATCAGCTCAATATGTAAAATCAAAGTCTTTTGACGAAGGAGCTCATGAACAAGTAAAATTATTCTAAAACGTTTCAAATATATCAATCTAAAACCTATGTATCTATTTTCTTTTTAGAAACTATTGGAAGAATCTCATTCAGATATTCAAACAGATTTTCTACCACATCGTAGTATTTCATCACAGTTCAGTGATCATCATCTATTGTCATCTTTAATTGAAATAAAAAATGATTTAAATACTGAAGTACGAGCATTGACTAAACGTATGTCGCATATCGATGAACAGATTAGCCAGATTTTTAATTTTCTTTCACCAACCAATACACCGCCTACCGCACATGAGATGACATCAAATTCAAAAGAAATTCCATCATCACCACCAACATCACCGAAAACTATACTAACACATCCAACACCATCATTATTACCATTGACGACGATAATATCCAATGACATAAGTCAAGGTTCGATGTCAATATCATCACTATTTGATATGCCTTCATTTTATTCGGATGTAAATGCCAAAGTATCCCTTTTCGACGATAATCGATCAGTACCGACAACAACTGAAGACGTACATGATCATTCTCGACAATCGAGAGGAATTGAACACTCAAGTGCAACGCCTCCCATACGTCAGCTAAGTGGTTATGATGCTATTTCACCTTCAATTCCGCCACCTCCATCTGTCTACAATCGTTCAACTAGTTCATCTATTGTTAGTTTAGGTGGTTCAACAACACCTCGTGGTTCAATATCAAATAAAATAGCACCGGCACCGGAGCCACCATCACCTGTTAATTCAAAACATCCACTGAGCACAACGTTACAACCTATATCGAACACACGTCTTAATCCTGGTCGTTCACCGAAACCTAAAACTCGTTCCTACCATACTCGACCTAGTAGTAAACATCAACAACAACATCAAGAAAAATCAACGATAATCGATTTAGAATCAACACCACAAGAAAATCTATCGGGTAAAACTACTCCACTTCTATCAACACCTATCAAAACAACATTAACAACTAAACCAAGTAGCAGTGTTTTTCGTCGTTTTATAACAAGCGGTAGTAATACAGAGAAAACAACAGCATCACCACCATCAACTCTACTCTATCCACCTACCAGCGATGATGAACATGCAATGAGTCCTGCTAGTTCAGGTAATGATGACGATGATTATCGATTACTAACATCAACGCCTAGTAAAAGCCATCATCAGACACCTCTGTAATCAAATCAAACCAGAAGCAATATATGATGATTCATATTCTTTTCATCCTTTTAATTTCATATAGGTGAATTGATGAGTCTATTTGTGATAAAAAAAATCTCCTCTAACTGTCTCTTTCTCGTTTCTTCTTTTCTATCTGGATTTTGTACATGTTCACCGGTGCATACATTTCTGTTTTTTTTTTGTTTCTTTATATGTGTGTATGTGTTAATTAGTCAGTCAATTGTGACTACTTCTTTTCCCCACCTATTGTTCGCTCCCGTTCACATACGTCTCAGATTTTCTATAATTGCTGATGCTTTTTTTTCCGATGACACTAAGTTTTTTTTTCTTTGTTTTGGAAATAAAAAGTAAAAATACTATTGCATTGATTCGGCTAGCAAAAATGAAAAAAAAAGTTTATTGTTTCTCGTTAATGCGTGGCACAATTATTTTACTGTTGATTCTTATTAATATCAGATGTTGATTACTTAGAAAATTTTATATTTTCACTTAAAAATTATATTCGAATGAAAGCTTGGATTGATTTTGATGCACGATAAACATGCAATCGTTGTCTCTCTGGAACCTAGAATATGTAAGATGAAAGGCGAAACGATGCGTGCTAATATGGATAAACTATTCTGACTTTCGTTTACCATGAACATGGTTAATATCAATCAACAGAAAATCTATCATGAAAATTGTTGTCAGTGTATTTTGAAATAGTTACATGAACCATCGATATTTCGATGTGTTCTTTATTTTGAATAATTTGATGATAGACTATCCGATGATTTTGGTTATATCTCTTATTCCATAAATGAAATAATCGATTGATAAATCAATTTTAATTGTCATTCACCATAGTACATGTTTTGAAAAACACTGACAGGCTCGTATCGCGAATGATTTTGAACAAAAGAAATTTTGATTCTTTTTCAACAATAGACTGATGCCAATCAATGATTTGATAAAATATTGGTCATACATCAATACGTCGTCATTTTGCATGATGTTTATTGTTTCCTAGTACTAGATATAATGTCGAGAGAATAGAAAAATGTTGATTGTTTCCTTTGAAATGAAAACATAATCAGAACAACGACGATCATAAAATGAAAACAAAATGACAAATAATGTATCATGAATCTGTCTAATAAATTAAACGAATCTGGTGATTTATGATAGCCTATGATATATAATAGATTATTTATCTATTTCTATTGTCATCAACTAGATCATTCAATTATTTTCTATCGTTACTCAGTAAATAGATAAATTTATTTTATGTTAATTTGTCGAATAATCGAATGATTTTAAATGAAAATAAATACTTGGCAGTTTTTTATTTTCATTTAAAATCATCGAGAAGATACGTTTCAAATCCTTCGATTACATTTATTTGGATAAAATATGTGACAATGAGTTCAGATACATGAATGTATACATATATATATATATATATATTGTTTTTTCTTCATTTTAAGAATCATATATAGATAAAAGTGGAACAATTAGACTGACAGAAAGCAAGCATAGTCTTTTATTAAATACATCGTTCATATGAATAAATCATCAAATTCTTGCTATGCTGTTGATTGATTCTAGAAGTAGAATTAAGATACACAAGATCATCTAGTCTATTGTAAATTTCTTTTGACAACTTACAAAATCAAAATCAACGGTATTAATTGAACGTGATTGATAATCGAATGCATCATTATCTGTTGACTCCGTAATAATCTTAAAGAATTAAAGTAAAATCTTATGAAAAACAAAATATCTAACATAATCTATACTCATACATCTTTGGAATCGTTTGAACGATTCCTTTTCGTATTGTCGCCACTATTCGGTTTGGTTTTTTCATATTTATCAAGTTTTGATGCTACATTATCAATCTAATTTACAAAATTATTAGTAGAAAAAATGAGAAATACTTAGCTTTTCAATTTTATTTTTATGCCTTATTTAGAACAAATCCAACCGATGCTTCCATTGAATCAAGTCGTTTCGACAGATCATTGTATTCCTCCATGGATACTTCATGTGCTTGTATACGCTTTGCTGAGACGACACTTGGTCGTCCTTCTTCACCGCTTGCATGATTCTGATGATCTGCTGGCATCCTAAATCAAGACAGAAAATCCTTAGTCAATTCAAGTATTTTGCTTTTCATTATTATTACGCATTTTTTGACATATTCAATTCATCTATTTCTTTAAGTATAGCATCGTTTTGTCGTAGTAAATCATTGCTTAAGGCACGTTGTTCATTTTCATCCAAAATTCGATCACCATTAAAATCATATTTAGCAAATATTGATTCAATTTCTTCTTCAGCATAACCACGAGATTTCATTTCCGTACGCCATTCATCGAATTCCAAAAGTTTATCGCGATTAAGTTCAGCTAATGATAATGCTTTACGAATATCAGCTAGGCGGTCACGTTTAACTGTTAGACGCTCGCGCATTTTAGCATAGCCACGTTTAACAAAATCACTTAGTTCAAATTCATTTTTCTTATTTCGTAATTCCTTTTTAACTTCACCATATGTATCATTAATTATAGCCAAAAACATGTTTAACAATACGAAGAATACAAAAAATACGTATGTTAAAAAGAACAATGGCCCTATTTCAAGAAATAAAAAATACATATGTACATATATGAACGGTTGACGTATACATAATGATACTGTTTGTATGTTGAAAATTTCTTGTCTTTCTTACATTTGATCAAACTGATGATTCTACTAACAGATTTTCTCTTTCAATTTTCTACAAAAACTTTATGCCATGAGAAATCATCAGAAGTACCAAATTTGACGAGAATAAACGCAAGCACGTTGTGCAACAGATTTTTTGAGAATTATTTGCTGAAACTCTGTAAAAGAGAATTGATTATATGTTCATCGTGTAGGCCTTGAATAGCTCGATTTTCTCCCGATAGTTGAAAAACTGTCAGTGAGACTTAAGCGCATAAGAATTCTTTTAATTTTTTTTACTTGTTCTTCGAAAAACGAAGATTATTTTATCAATAGTTTAGGTATTTCACTAAAGAAAATGAAATCTATTCAAATTTGACTCATTCCAACTGTTTTTCCATTTAACTTGATTACGAAAACCTAATTGATGTAGTCAGTTCTTTGCGATTTAAAAAATAACATTGTTTTTCTCAACGACACCATAAAATCGAATAAAATGTGCTGTTAATTATCGGCTGATTGTAGTAAAATTAACTTCGAAGTCGAATACATAGATTGAAACGATTTATAACCTGCAGAACGAAATAGGGTGCATTTGAAACTATGCAAAGTATGCTGAGACTACGTTCTGATGTTTGTAAAATCATTCCATAACATATAACTTTATTTGAGAAAATACAATTATTTTCTTCGTCGATTCTGATAATTCTGATCATTTCTTATGGCATAAAGTTTTTGCAGAGAAGTGAACGGGAAATCTTTTAGTCCGATCGTCAGTCTGATCAAGTTTAAGGAAAACGAGAAATGTTCAGCATAAGAACAGTTTTATTCTTTTTGTGCCACTCGTTATATATAGCTATATGTATGAATTTATATTGCATTCTATAAAAAACGAATAAATGGATCTTTTATCTTACCAAGAACGCGATGAGCTTGTTGAAGTGATTGAAAATCAAAGATGCCCAAAATAATTAAAAATAGTGTATAACTAAAATAGTTAATTGAACTTTATATATATTTCAGTTGGTCGAGATCTCTCCAGTGACTTACACCGAATATTGAAATGCTCGGAAGCTTTCAACTTGAATGCCAAATGTTAAATAACCGAGTTGTGCATATGCAAAAAATATTATGAAAAACATAATAGCAAAACCTGATATATCACGTGCACATTTGGCTAATGTTACACTTAATTGTGTCATTGTTTTGTTAAAACTAACATATTTAAAAACTTTAATCCAAGCCAAGAATATTGTTATACTGACAAGAATATTGAATTCAGATTGCCAATAACATAAGAATGTAAAATCATTATATTTGTATACTTGATTTTCAAGTAAAGTATCGAGTAACGAATTAACTTGTACTTGTCGATAAATATTAAATGAAATACAAACGTAAGATAAAAGAATAATAACGATATCCAAGCAATTCATTATTGATTTAAAATATTTGAATTTAAAGTTCCGAATCTTTAGAAGTCAACAGAAAAAAAACAAAGGAAAATTTCCTACGGATAAGAAAATCTTACTTCTAAAATTTCTTCAATTGTATAATAGATAATAAATATAATAAACACAATTTCACAGCTCAAAACAACGTAATCAAAAGTATGCACGTAACGCATTAATTTTACTGTTCGAAAAATTGACGATGTTATTAAACCACCGACAGCTGGAAATTCAAAGATTAATCTCAAAAATAATAAAAAGCAAAGATATGTACGAATTTAAATTGAAAATAATCGTGTTTTTCTCCGACTTACTGTATCTGGCTGAATAAATTCAAATTAGCATTATAGACAGTAAAATCCACTAGTATTGCTCGAGTGCCACGTGTAACCCAAAGACTAAATCAGTTTAAATTAGAAAATATATAAAACGAAAGTTAACTGCAAGTTCTGTAGAATTAAATTAACGACTATTCTACAACCATGCTAGTTAATCAAGCAGACTTAGTTAAGTAACTAATTTACGACGAGAAGATTACAACCTATGATATGGCAGAGAATGAGGAGAATAGGGAGAGCAATGATGACTAAAGTTTTATCAATGTATTACAATATTCTTCATAAATGGCATTCCATGTGAAGGAAATGTTTTTCTTTTCTTACTTAGCCTTCAAAAATTGAATTTCTTCCATGAACTGTTCTAGTGTTGAACCAAATATTTGAATAAAACCACCTTGATCATAAATACTGATTTCTCCCGCTGTATTTAATCCAAACCAAGATGTCGATGGTGTATATTTAAATCTGAATATAATCATTATTTCATTACTATAATTGTTTTCATTAGTGAAATAGGAAAATCTTACGCTTCATAAGTACAATTATCAGTTTCCAGGTTTTCGCATGGTCCAAATGTTAATTTATCTTCATTTATTGGTGCATAGGAATTGTAGCAAAATTTTATTTCTTCCTTAAAATCATCGGCCACAATGCAAGAATTGTTTCGAACTTTTTTTTGACGCATTTCAACAGCTCCTAATAGACGATTTTCATACACTACGTAACCATAATCTGTTACATTCATGTTATTGTACCATTGCTCGGAAAAAAAACCTGGACCAGCTATGTCATGCATATACTATTGGAAAGAGAATATTGTAGAAAAAACAAATGTCTTTCTTTATTTCTACCTGCCAAAAGTCTTCCATACGATCTAGATCTTGAAACGAGGGGCCTGATTTATTATTTGTCTCGTCGGTTAATTGTGGATTAATGAAAACATTTTGTAAAGCTTCAGTAAGTATCAACATATTACTACTGACCATGCCAAAAACAACTAGAAAAAAAGAAATGTTCGAATATTAATAATTTAATTGAATAATTCTTGTTTTCTAACCGATTGATAAAATTGTCAAAAAAATCATATAAACAATAAGTTCACGAATCGTCGTTCGAACATATCTATTCTTATGTTTTTTACGATCGATTTTTTCTGTTTGTTGAGTTGCCCAAAGTTCTGTTAATACATAAACAACCATATTCAGTTATTCGAGGAAAAAAAATCACTTGAATTCAAAAGGCATTACTTCGAACTAATAGGAAGACCTTTATACATTGATTTTCATCAATTTGATTTGGTCTCACTGCTCGTTTTTGTTGGTCATCGTGCTTAACTGGTACTCCATCAACATACAGTGTACCATCAATATACAATTCACTTTCCATGGCACCTGGTGTCTCATCACGATAGATTGGTCGTGATGATGTAGTTTGATTTTGTTGAACTTCACAATTCATGACGACGAATGTAGACCTCTACTTACTTGCTCTAGTAAATAAATAACAATATGCGAACAAAAAAATTTTGTATACTTTTCTCGATTAGAAAAGTAAAGAGCGTGAGAGAAAAAGAATAAGAAGGAAAAATTAAATTTTCTAACTAACTCAATGCTACACTTACTTTTTGTGCGTGCGTATGTGTTTCTTTTGTCTATTTCAATAGGATGGAAAATAAGAGTAAACTTAAAATACAAAAAAAAGCAGCACTAAGTAAATTGCTTTGAGAGCACAGAAAATTCGAGAAGTGTATATCTTAGAAGAAGAAAAAAAAAGAACTGACGCTATTCTTGTTTGACAAAAACATCTATGAAGTTTTTCTTGTTGCCTAAGAAGAAATAATACAACAATCATCATATCGACGTGTTGATGAAACACGGTAGCATGTAGTCTATCGTCAGAAGAGTTTTGTTGGTATTATTTTTATTATTAGAAATTTATGATGATAGAGTACAAAGGAGGAAAGAGAAAAATTATTTGAATTGAGTAAAGTTTAGATGAAAAACAAAAAAGAACAAAGAAATTCAAGATAAAATATGAAGTTCAATAGCTGCTACGCTTGGAAAAGGCAACTCCAAGTCCTTGAATTGATGCTGACCAACGAATAATCAGATATTCATAGGGTCCTAACAAAATTTGTTTGTCCATAGAAATTAAAGTATTTTTTAAATATGTTTTGTTCGATATTTCAGAATTACTTAAAAATACTTCTACTACATCTGTTTTTCCAGCTTGTAATTTAATTGTATCATTTCGATTTTCATTATTGAAATTAACAATAATCATATGATGTTTTGTACCACGTCGCATTCGTTCAATGGTTAACAATTCTGAATCAGGAAGAATTTCTTGACGAATACCGCCGGCAATAAAAGCGTGGGATGTGTTTGCTAATTGTATTATTTCACGAAGTCGATTTCGTTGTTCACTTGAAAATTTATTTCCTTGCTGATTAAAATCAATCGATAAAGCACCGTTATGAAACAGACATGCAGCAAAAAATGCTTCATTTAGTTTTGAATTCGTTGATAGAGATGCCCAGAGAAATGGCTGTTTTTTTGTAAAATATATTGATTCATAATATTTTTTAAACAATGCTGTTGCACTAGTATTAGTTCCATCCATTAATATGTAATCATTTATTGAAGCTAGTTGTACACCACCTAAAGTTCTATTCTGGTCGCCATAATAACGTGTTAGTATTTGTTCATCAGATGTACGTAATGAATCGATTGAATCAAGAAGAAGAATTCTATCGAAATCTATTTCAGCTCTGATACGTGCAAGTAAAAGATAATCTTCCTCAAGATGTCTCAATCGACTACTATCATTAGAATTTGTTTCGTTTCTAAATTCGTAATCTTCGTAAGCATAACTAAGACCTGGTAAATTAAATCCATAGATTTTGAAATTTTTATTCCAATAATTAACTGCACTAATCATCTTCCCGAGAACACGATTATTTCGATAATTCACGTCGATGCTATCATTATCATTGTTAAATTGATGTAAATAAAATGAACCTTTTCTGTCATCATAAGTCCATGCTGATATTTGATTATCATCTATTGTCATCCAATCACTTGTATTACCTTGTTCATTCCATACGAAGAAAGCATCATCATTTGACGTAAAGTAGTTTGATTGCTTTGATAAATGATTTATCGGGAAATCGACAACTATTTTAACACCCTTGCCATATGCCGTATTAATAAGATTATTGAGATCGTCTTCTTTGCCCAAATTACTATCAACACCTGTCCATTCAAGTGGATTCGATGCATCAGATAATCGAACTACTGGGCTAAGCCAAACAGCTGTCATATTGAAATCATTTTGATAGTTCGTAAGATTTTTTAATAGATCATCAAATTTCAAGTTAGGAGTTGTGAAACGTAGAAATACACTATTCATCCACCATGGTGTTGAACCTGCTTTCTCACAACGTGGATACAATACAATGCAAACAATTATAAATATAAAAAAAGCCGTTTGCAGAAGAATATAAACTAGAGCACTTATGATTCGTGCTCTTTTCAACCATGTTGGTGTTATTAATGTTGGACTTGCTTGCTCAGTTGGCAATGAATTATTCTTAATTTCAAATTCATTATTCCATTGCTCGGTGCTACTTGCTTGCATCACGATTTCAGTTGCCATTGAATTTTGTTATTGCCAATTCGTTCGTTCCTCTAGAACGATATAGGCAGCAGAAAATATAAAGCAAATATAATTCTTGCTTTTTAAGTGGATGAAAACAAGAGATAATAAAAAAAAAGAAATAAAAAGATTTATCGAATTTTCATACAAAAAGAATTCTATTCAGACTTTATTCGACAAAAATAGATTCGCATTCTCGACTAATAAAATCTGATACAGTTGGATAATAAAAATATTTTCATCGTTTGATTCTTCTTATAGCTACAGTTGATTAGCAGACAAACGTTGTCAACGATAAAGTCTATTTGCTAGACTTATTAATTTAGCTGCAGAAAATGATGAGTCAGACCTTTTGACTAAAATCTTTTGTCTGTAATTAAAGAAGTTTTGTAGTCATTCGATGACTAGATAAATCTTTCAACTTAGTCTTTATCCAAACATAGGGCAAAGAACAAATGTCTTCCTTTAGCGATAAAGCATAAAATGAATCACATTCAAGCTCAACATATATATATCTATAGACACTGTAGATATTATGTTTATATATTATAGACTTTTTCTTCACTAGAAAATCTAATGTTTCATGAGAAAAATATCATTGAACTATCGTTCGATTTGGATTCAGTACAGTTTTTTTTATTCAATTCATTTCATGAAATGAATTAAATATTTAATGTACCAATTAGAGAGAACTTCAACCACTAATGATTAATAAATCGAATATGCCTCGATGAATTAACATTATTGAACATGCGAAGTAATATGTACGTGACATGAATAAACCTTAAATTATATAAAAATAAACAAAAATTCACGGATGAATATGATGATAGTAGTCTTTTAAGAATATTTTTATGATGTCGTATATGAACATAACAATAAGTTGATGCGTCATAAAGTACACCATTCACTGATGCATTATCACGTCAAGATAGGCGATAATTCATATCGTTACATGTGATAGAACCATGCACTTGTATTAGTGCCAAGATATGATTTTTAATTAATGAATTGAAATAGCGAATAGCTAGATCGAATATAGAGATATCGTATAGGATCATACAGGAACAAATACAACAGTAAACACATAACTCGATATCGTACATCTCTGTGTTGTGTGAAGTAGAAGAAAATGCTCGTTTACTCGTCGGGTACAGAACATTGGCTACACTGTACCTAATTTACTTTTGATATGGTCACGAGCGTAGACGATTGTAATATTGAACCTATGGATACGGTCATTATACGTCGAAATACATCGAGTTAAAAAGAAAAAGAAAACGCTCGCTTACTTTCTCTCATACAAGGTAGTCGTATACGATCTCCATTATGCTCTGTAAGCGGTCAAGGACATATATGAAAGTAATACTAAGCCTTTTAACATGGATAAATGCATTCGAATACCGAGAAAAATTGATTGAAGTCAACAAATAGAGGTTTGCTAGAGTGAGCCCGTTAAGGCTGAATGTGAAGTTCACGTGATCTGTCGTCTCATCACATTAACACAAGATAAGTCAAGTGTAACATTTTTATGCGTCTGTTTTTGTTTTCAATAGGACGATGAATCGGTAGTAGGGATATAGTTTATTTCAATTTCTATACTTCGAACAGGATTATTTTTACTATCACTTTAGGTATCCTATTGCTATGAATTAATGTTTCTCAATATTGTAAATGAAAATGTTTTGTATAGCTTGGCTATAATGATACTGTACATAATCATAATAGATTCCAAACATTTCAACGCACGTACTATGATCTATTTTTATCATCTGGCTAAGAAGTTCTCAAAACTATGACATATTGAGCATAAATTCTGTTTGTGCAAAAATCACAAAAATGGATTATCTAGAACAGTGAAGAATCAACTATAGTTATTCAAATGTCACGAAAGCGGTCAAAAAAGTTCTAGAAGTCTACATCTTGATTACAATATGCTAATCAAAGTCTTGGATCGTTGCTGAAATACTCTGGAATACGAATCTACCGTCTATCGTGCTCAGTTATGAAAGATAAATGTTTAATATTCGTTGGCCTTGCTCTCATCGTTTGTTGTTGTGAAGAGAAAAACTACTCATTTGTCTCTTACCTTTCACGCCTGTTAATCGGAAAAGTAATGAGAGAGTGTAGAAAGAGATAAACAAAACCTTCACCAGAAAAAACAACGTACCAAATACTTGTTTACTAGACTCGTATTTGCAGTCAACTACTGTACAGCATTTATAAAACGCATGTCTTAGTTAATGATCGCCAGTATTTAGTTACTTTAAACCAAGAATTCGAATGTCGAAATGTTCGTTCGAACGGATTTATTACTCAATGGAATACAAGAGATTTAAATAGGATCCTAGTAGAAATTTCTAAAGTCGTGGCTTAGCATCTGGATTTCTATTTGTGGAATTTCACAACTGGAAACATCGAGAGTTCAATAAAATTCGAGGAAATCGTTGGGAATTTACACAAGGACATCTTATGTTGTGCTAGTTCTGTCTTTATGTAAATGGATGTGTAAAAGCAACGTCGATGAAAATTTTTTTGTCATATTCATTTTTTCTTATGTCATTTTTCAATACGCAATCGGTGTAAGCATTCGATATGATGCAACAACATCAGTATGTAGATCTTCTCAGGAAATAAAACTGATTCATCTTCAAGATCTTTTCTGAGTAACCAACAAGAACGACACTATACGAACAAATTTTCAAGGCCACCCATGAACAACTCTCTCGTTCTCTAACGGGGTCGTGGATAAATAAAATGATTATGTCATTATAGATCTAACTATGATGAGGATGTTGTTAGCAACAAACATGAGGAAATACTAAAAAGAAAAAAATGAAACCCGAAATGAAGTATTGCCTTTCAGATAGATTGTTGAATCAAACGTTTCAATGAAGAATAGGAGAGTTTACAATATCATATTAGCCTGATATCAAAGCCGTTATCTTGAAGAAAAAATCGAGAAAAAGAATGCAGGAAAATTTTGTCTTATGTAAGCTATTATCCATTTCAGAAAAAAAGGCGGGTGGATACAGCTACATAGCTGTATCCACCCGCCTTCTTTTCTGAAATGGATAATAGTTCTGACACTAACACAAACGACGCTAAAACTGAAAAACTTGTTCTCAGTGCATGAAAAACATCATTTAACGCATCGTTATATTCAGTTGTCGATCCATAAATCGGACTGATAGGTAAAATATCATATTTGAACGTTTAATTTAGTAGATATTTTGTATCGTTACGTCTGAATAGATAATATATAAGAATAGTAATTGAATTCTGTTTCGAATCATTCATAAATCAATATCTTCAATGATAAAGCAGTATAAATCGAAACAAAAAACATAAACGAAAATAAGAACGTGGAAAGAATTAATACGGAAAACATTCGACTCATTGCTCAATAGAGTATAAGGACTTCCTTCTGAATTAATTTTAACAATAATCATTTCTCTCGTTTTGACAGATTTCTTTTACTAGTCAGATCTTGAGAAGGAAAACAATCAGATATATTTCTTTTTATAAACTATTTATCTTCATTTATTACTTGAATGCATTGTTCAGATATTTATCAACTACTTGCAAAACATTTCCGATGGAAAAACAATTAAGCTTTGCTGCCTAATATGAGAAGTTGACAATTTTAATGTCAATTGATGTTCTTGTGTGAGCTGTAACGAAGGTTAGATCTCACAGCATGTCCACGAGGAGTATAACTATACATTTATATCTGAACGAAGTTAACTTCCTTTGGATGTAACTTAGAAAAAAATAGATTTTATGTGAATCCAGTTTTAATCAACAATTTTCAAATAGCATTCTGCTTTAATGCGAAAAAACATTCGGCCTTGGTTCTCGTTAGAACGGTAACAAAGATTCGTTCAGTTTTAATAAAATAACATGTGCTTAAATAATATTCGGCATAATGCCTTTTCATAAAATTAAGAATTTTGAATAAATCTTTATCATTGAAATAAAAACGATAGTCATAGGAATTCATTCGATGTTTACTCTATGTAGATGATTGTCACTTAGTTTACGTCGGACGATGATATTTATTTTGATTCTTAAATCTATGGAAAATACCATTGCTTTACCGTGATTAGGCATACATTCAAAGAATTCGAATTGTTTTTACCTGAATGAAGAAAACTGCCCTTATCTACTGAATCAGCAACGTTGTTAGACTCAGTGTTAAAGTTAATCAAAACATCGAAACTCAATAAGTTTAAGAAACCCGCCTCTCAGAAAAATTAATTTCGTTCTAATTCGTAGATTGCAAGATTTATAGGTCGTTAAATACAGCAAAGTATCTACTCTTAAATGCACTAGGGGTTATCGAGTTAACGTTGAAATCTAAGGGCATTATATAAGCTTTTTCTGCACCACCCTCACAAAAAAGAAAATAAAGGTTTTTGGAAAACTTTGAATTTCAAAGCGTCTCAAATTTCTCCGCTGGGGCTTGTCATTGATAGACACCTTTATACGTGTTCATGTGAATCATTTTAATCGGTAGTATACGATAAATAAGACGAAAATTGTTTTATATCAGTTTATGGAGAACATTTACCAAATTAGGCTACTAGCAGTTATTTTGGGTTTTTCTAAAATTTTGACCTTCACGTAGGAAAATTGAAACAAGATCCGTTGGGCTCGAGCTTTCCTCGATGCTTTTTTTATTTTAAAGACCTCGATGAGAGTTAACTTTTGACTGGACGGAGTTTTGATACTTGATTCCTTGACGGCAAAAAGTCTGATTTACTATCTTTTAGGTGTGTGTTGGAAGTTTTGCCTACTGAAATGTTTATAAAAAATGAATAGAAGTGAATTTCAAATTATTTTCAATGAAAAGTTGCGTACGGAGGCTAGCTTTACTTTAAAACGGCCCGACCTTGATAGCCCTCGTAATCATGAAGCTATTTCGATGCTCCTGCAAGCTATAAAACAAGCCATAAGTCTAGTTTAGTAAGGTATTAATGGCTGGAATTTTTACCACAAGCGTTTCTCACTAGGGTCATTCATTCCTGAAAGTTTCAGCTCAAACCTATACTCCAAAGTGACCAGTCGATTCTGAGAGGGAGGGGTGGGGGCTTAAGTGCCTTTCTAGTTTTATTTCATTTTCTTATCAAAACAAGAAGTTTCATCTGATAATTCACTGTTTGTTTGTCAAAGAAAAATATCTTCCTATAGTTATCCTACCGTAGTTTATTAATATAGTAATAAGAAATAATCATATTCTATTATTGGGTTTTAGACATGTCTAAACTATGATCAAATATTCAGAAAAAATTAGTAAACTAATTTTTATCACCATTCATTCCGTTCAGATGACTCAAAAATAAAAATAAAAATTTTCAAGAGAAATTTTCTCATTAAATTAATTCACATTTAATTTGTTTAGAATTTATTTGAAATGAGATTCTTTGTTGATGTATTGACACTCATTTTAACTGGTCACAAAAATAGTGCAAAACCTTGATTTGAAGATTTTTGTTTATCAATAAAAAGTATGCAGATGTTATTATATCTCTTGGAACTGATAGTCATGTTGCCGATGATCTTATTGTAGAACATATACGAGATTTTCTTAAATGTAAACCAAGAAAAAGTGATAGTCAACCACCAGCTCAATATCCAACACGAGCAAGACGATATTAATTAAAAACATTGATTCAACATACATATCAGATTGGAAATATCGTTTTTACTTTAGAGTGAACAATGCAAAAGACATTTTTCTTTTTCTTTGGTTTATTGCTAATTCTTATTATGTGTTGTATACCTTCAATCATTTATGCTTATGAACATGTGTTTCTCCTTTGTTTCTGTTTTATATGCATACGTATATTTTCTAAAATATGTCAATGGTATCTGTTATAAATTCATTGATGGAATTTAACAAATTATACTCGACGATTAAAATGCATATCAAACATCATCGAAAATAATAATAATAGCAACATTACAATTTTTAATAATATCAAAAGATCAATGTATCGAAGGATTGATTGATAAATGAAAATATCAATTGTTCGACCATTTAATAGATAGAAAATTATATCTTTTATTGATTGAATTAATAGTTTCAGTAGAACTGTTGATCATTAAAAAATGAGTATCACAACATTTAAATTGTACTTTATCCTTAAAATATTAGCTACCTACGTCATAATATAACTTGGATGTTCAGCCAGCATCTAGGAATAATTTCATTTAATAACAATAAGTAGTATTTATGTTTTAATATTGTTTTTCTGTAACCATGATTGAAGACTAGGACGATAGACATGACAATCTTAAAGGCACGATGAAATATCAAAACGTTTGAACGTCATTCTCCTTTTCGAAGGTCGCTGCGGCTAGTAGATTTTGTAGAGACGACGACGAATTTCAGGACTCGAATCTGCCTGATTAACACTTGTTGGACGCTCTGACCGGATCCATATCTGATTTGTTAAATTTTTTAGACTTGAGTTCCGTGTTAAATAGGTTTAGCTATCATAGTTCAAAAGAGTTTTTTCGTTTGTCTTCTAGTTTTATAATAAATTAATTCAAGACTTTGAATGAATACAAACAAAAAGTTAATGAAATTAAACCTTATCATTAAATTCATCAAAGTTTCTTTCTCATTCGAACCCTATCAGAAGAAAAACACTTTTAGAGCTAAACCGGGCGTCTTCTACTTACCAGTCAATATTGATAAACATACAGAAACCATTGATTAGGAACAATACTGCATCATCTCCTACAGGTTTCCGAAAAGGCTTCTTATTTTCAAGTGGAACAATAAAATTTCAATGTTGAATTTCAATTTGATCAAAATATTATTAAGAAATGAAGTGTGTTATATTTCAAGAATTAAAAGTTAATTATTCTCGATGGTAAAGCACTGAGTATTGAAAATTATCATGTATATTGACATTCTTTGATAAAAAGCATTTCCTGGATTCTCACCATTTGATATTAAGCGATCCACTGAAAACCGTAGTGTATGATAGGAGTACTATTCGCATAAACTGTCATAAAATATTTACCAATATTGTTTCACAACGTTTTTCAGGATCGAATATTATTTCACAGTAAACAAATACTGATCTTGTCGATATTCTATCAGTTCTTTTAGGATTATCCCGTCAATATTAGCTTATGATTGCACTAGGCTATAGTCACTTGGTACTCATCATGACTACTGATAGAGTGTTCCGCGAAATATCTCATAGACGACAATATCAGTTCGTCAGCATTTCGTTTTATTTTTAAATCAGATGAATTCTGCAGCTTTGTGAACATCAGTTGTATAAATGGACTAGAACAAATTGACACGAAATTATTTTAGTTTGACAATATACTCAAGCATTTGATGGAAAATAGAATCGTTATAAAAATCATTGAAAATATGTCTTGTTGCTCGTTCTGTGTCCTCTGTAATTCAATGTTAAATACATTTTTCAAAGTTAGAAAACGACATTTATTATCTTCATGAGATTGATATTATCCTTCTGAATCTATAGTTCATTTGAAGATGCGATTTATTTGTTTTTATCTTTTTATGTAACGCATTCTATAGGAAACAAAAATCTCTTGAAAGTGATACTAACGAGAGAGGAGCACAGGCCATGGCAAATAGTGTATCTCATTTAATTTTTCACTAAACAAAAGCTTGTCGTCAACTTCTAATGTGTCTTTTCAGTAAAATATTTATAATGTTGTCAAATATCGCAATGTGGAAAAATAACGAAGACTCTTGCAAACCAATTGTGCACAGAATAGCTAGATATATCATTAAAGTCTTTATGATTTAGTTTTCAATACATATTGTGCTGATGATGAAACATTCGATGGATCAATTATTATAGATTATTTAGAAAAGAGGTAAAATATTATCTTCCATGTCGTCTATTGTGTTGTTTCACTCTTGACAGAATATATTAATGCTTTCAGCCTCAAGTTTTGATCGTTCAATGGTAAACCGATGGTTTATTTTCGGATGTTTCAAGAATATCCTATTCTTCATGAATTTTTTATGAAAGGGGTCAAAACACGTAATGAAATAGGTCTTGGGCCCGAATCTTTTAAAGTTTTTCTTTGTCTTACTGAAACCTGCTCGTGTGCATATTATTAAGTAGAGTAACATTCGGCAATTAGATTTGTTCCATCAACTGACACTACCTATTTTTCAGCAATTATTCTTGAAGAACTTGAAGAAATCGATAGTTCAGTTATGAAATTGTAAACCATCGTTCACAAAGTTTACGACGATTCCATTTCAACACATTCCATCATGCTGTTTCATGACAATTATCCATCTAAAGCATTATGTAAATATATACGATGTAGATTTTACGTGAAAGTATAATTGATTTTCTTTTCTTTTTGTTTTTATTCGAGACATTCGATGGGTATGAAATTGTACACATATTGACATTCGTCGTAAAAGTGTGTTCTTTTGAATTACACATGGACATCAACATTATCATCAATAAATTTCATACACTCATTTCTTATTGAATTTACAAATGATAAACATTTGAATCAATTTTTAAAATGAATACGTGATTATTTTTAATTAAGTAAACATTTATTCGTCAAATGATTTTAATATAAATATGGAATCAACACAAACGACCATATTTCATTGATTATTTTTTCAGTGGAACCAAATATACATTAGGATTAGAATAATCAAAGACAATAAATATGCGAAGAAACTTTATTCATCAATATCTCTCGACTTGTATTATGGATCCAAACATTTGTTATTTTTGGTAATAAAAATGAACAATATTTGAAAAAATTTGTTAATTCGAACATTGATTTATAGATATATATATGATAGTTGAAAGTTGAATTTGAATCAAGTTTCGACTTTCAAGTTTGAGACTACCGATCGTTCACTAACATTACGTGAGGTGTAGGTTAGAGGACTACACGGGTATGACTTTTTATACCCGTAATCGAAATTCAGAATGTCAAATCACTCATGTTTTATTCAGTTAGATTGAATAAGAATGGAATAACAATACTGAAATGATAATCAGAAACAATGATGAAGAAGTACAAAAGGATCTTGTACATCACGACCTGGTGATTGTCATCTTGTCTCTAGCCTTTATTCAGTTTCGCTAAACATTTTTTCACTAGCCTGTGAACAAGTTGAAATATATAATAAAACCATAGATGAACGAGATAATTGTTTTTTTATAACTGAATAAGTTTGCTAACACTTAAACATTTCAATGTTTTTGAGGATATTCATGTCTTGTTGATGCAATCTTTTTCTTCACTAAACCATTAAAATCGTCATCATCCGATGCATCATCACTTTTTCTACTAAGAGATCTCAATACATTATTAGTAAAAAGTAGAATGAACACGGTTTAAATTTTGTACACCTGTATGCTTACCCATGTTTCCGATACCCGTACGCGTACTCGAGCAGGGTAACTGACCCACGGATTGGAGTACTCTAGTGTAGGGTGGTAAAAAATAGTGAAAATACAAATTATTGTTGAATGATGATGGTTTTGACTACAGCTAAACGGAAGAAAGATTTCAGTGTTTCAACAGAGTTCGCATTCTTGAGCGGTGCTTGATTTAACGCACTCACCCATATCCATACTGGAATCCAATTCATAGTCATGACATTATCATTAAACCTTTTTTCGATCTTAATAATAGCTTGTAAGAACTGGAATACTTTTTTCTTTTACTTACTTTCAGGATCATGTAAGAGGGCGGTCATAGCGACTTCTAATTAGAGTAAAAATCATCCGATGAGCATCAATCAATAGGAAATCTTCAAATTCAGACTTTGTGAATTGAAGATTTTCAAACCCAATGAATTCTAGTATGATTACATGTAGACCTAGGTGTCGTTTCGGGGCTGTCGAAGAGTTTAGATGTGACTTTTTTCTTCACCGACTTCTGCAACCAATATCGAACTGAGACTCACCTCACGGATTGCTCTACAACTGTTTTGTCTATTTCTTGCAAAAAGTGTATCTTTTGGTGAAAAGAGTTTCATGTTTATCATAAATATCGCTTTTAATAATTATATTCATGAAGCGACACATGAAAGTAACATAACAATTGAAAGATTTAAAGCTCGTACCAATTATTATCAGCCATCAAAAGCAATGAGTTTTATACCGTTCAATTTAATATATAAGCTCTTTTCAAGTAAATGCTATCACGAATCTTTGTAGCATGTGTCATCTATGTACTTTCGTTAACCAGTGTTGATTTCATTATAAATTATTCATTCGATATGCTATCTAATTCACAATCGTTTCATACGAAAGCTTCCGATTTAGAGAAGATTATACACTTTTTGTCACTTTATAGCCAGATCTATAGCAAATAAATAATAAACGAATCTTCATGTACTGTTGTATAGCGATCAAAAGATTTCAACTCAATTAAATCATGATCCTCAGTCACAGAGAATCTTTGTTTTCCTTGACTCATATATAGTGTTTGTATGTGTTTTCTAATTCGTAGTTTCATGTATTGGTACTAAAATACAAAAGATATTAGAGTAAAGTAGAATGATTTTTTCATCAAGAATAACAAAAAATCGACCACTTTTTCTCGATTACTAAAAGATTTCTATTCTAGTTTGACTAGAATGCTGCCAAACTTTAATAACCAATGACAGAATTTGTCCATTTTTCTTTATTAAAATTTATTCATAAATTTTAATCAATAAAAGAAATTTGAAGAAAAGCTTGGAAATTAGAAAAAGTATAAGTGTAAAGTCGATTACAATTCAATAAAAATACTACAGTTTTGATCATTTTTAAACGAACTGATAGTTCGTTTTTATACANGAATTATATTCTTTTGAAATGGTATAAAAAAGATATCAGTACTGTTTATAAACAGAATCGAAATTTGTCGTTACGTTATCAGCCTATCCCATGATTGACTACAGTTGATATGCCTGAGAGCAGGACTGAGTAAAAATTTTCGTGAGTCATTATCAGGAGAGGACAACAAGCCAAGTTGGCGAAAAAAGGATCTGCTCGGTAAGATTCTGTGAAATCTATCTCAATTTGAAAATATTTAATGTTGATTTAAAGACGTATTGGGGAAAAAAATTAATTCAAGGGATAGTGACCTTTATTATTCTTTTCCTTTTATTTGAAAACAGATGAATGGATTACAAGATATACAGTCAATTTAATGTATTCACATGTGGAATATTCAATTGTTCACCGATAGTTTTATAAGTATCCTTGTCAATGTGTTGACCATTCTTCAATATTTCCATTAATTTATAATGGAAATCTAGTAAATTGTTGTGAGCAGCCTTTTCGTCCTAAACAAGAAAGATAAGACATAAAATATTGCTACGAAATTATTTTACTTCTTGAATTTTTTCTGCCATGCTAAACGTTTAAAAAAAAATATTCAAAAATGAAGAAAAACATATACATATATATGTATTTTCGGACAATGAACTAACAATATGTACGTGATGTTGCTACATAGAAACACCAATCAGATTTTTTTAACTTTTAATTGGTTTTGTTTTGTTTGAAGGTAATTGGTCATCATAACTTTCATTGTAACATAATTGAATAAAACACTCGAGAAAGACGAAAAATATTGAGTCAGTGGGGGCAAATGCAGAAAAAAATGATGTGCTTCATTCCCAGGTCGACGATTACTGACTTTCTATACGGCTGTAAACGACCGTATACGCTCCCCACACGATCGTANGATCGTATACGGTCGTATTATAGCGTTTTACATGGTCCAGTATTACGGTCGTATATCGCCGTGTCGTATACGGACAAATACGATCGTATATGGAGGAATACGGTAGAAAACGGAAGCCGTTTACGGATTTTGTATACGAGGACCATAAACGGTCGTTTTACTCTCCGTATATCGTCGTATTTCCCCGTATACGACACGGAGATATACGATTGTAATACTATGGACCATTTACTTTGCCGTATTTCTCCGCATACAGTCGTTTACGACCGTGCTTGTTGGACCTGGGTGTAGCGGTGAATAATGATTTTAAATGATATTTATGTAGATTCAGGTCATCACTTGGTAATGGAGGATCTATTAGGGGTATCATACCTGAAAGTTGTTGATCAGATAAAAGCTAACAAGCTAACTTGAACCAAATCTCTTACTAGTCCATAATAGCACGACATTAGTATCAAGTGTTTGTTCGATTAACTGTTGAATCTTTGATGATTGCAATGACGTATGCAAAACTAATCGTTTTGAAGACAAATCAATATTAACATTATCTATCTCCGGAATATAACACTTCAGCGATTATCTTTTTACTCGAGAAATACTAGTTATTTTACCTTTATGATTAGCTAATGCTCTTCGCAATTGATCAACTTGCTCTTGACAATTTAAACCAACAAGAAATTGAAGCTAAATAATTAAAATAAAACTAACATCACTGATCAGTGAAATTCTTTACCCTTGTACTAACAGATGATTGTGTTTCAGTCATATCTAGTCTAACATGACAGAAGATTTATATATATATATATGTTTATTTATATTTATATAATTTTCATTACAAGCAATGTATTCTATATTGAATATCAACAGATAGAACAAAGAGATAAGTGATGCATGAGAAAAACAAGTAACTAGTAGAGAAAAGCAAATATGATAATGATTAGAAGAATATACAAAAACAAAAACAAAAAAGTAATGAGATGAAGAAGATCTGAACAATTTTTATTTATTTGTTGGTGTTTTTGTTGTTGATATTGGTGTTTGTGTTAGTTTACGTGCTGTACGTTGTTTTTCAAGACGATTTTCCATTTCAATTAAAATTTGTGGTAAATAACGTACAACTAGTTTAACATTTCCTTGTACTTGTTTAAGTAGATCTACAGCTTTTCTATGTTCATTTTCAACAAATATTCGATTAAGACGCCATAAACACAACAAAATTTCCACCGAATTAACTTTTTCTAAATTCAACAGCTAAGAACCCCCCCCCTCACAATCGACTTGCCACTTTGGAGCATAGGTTTGGGCTCAAACTTTCAGGGATGGATGGACTTGGTGAGAAACTCTTGATATAAAACTTTCAGCCACATAAATCTTACTAAACTAGACGTATGGTTTGTTTTATAGCTTCCACGAGAATTGTTATAACTTCCTCACTATGAGAGCTATCGAGGTCGGGTTGGTCTTATATTAAAGCTAGCCTCCAGATGCAACCTTTCATCGTATTGAATTTTGAAATTTTCTTCGGTTAAGTTTTTATAAGCATTTTATTCCGTATGAGTGAAAATTAGGTATAAAAAACGCACTAAATCGGACTTTTCTCAGTCCAGGAATCAAATATCGAAAATCCGGTCGATGAAAAGTTAGCTCTAATCGAGACCTTTAAAAACAAAACGAAACATCTGGGAAAGCTAGAGTCGAACGGGAGTTACAGCTAATTCCCTGCTTCAAACCCATGTTTTAAGAAAGGTGCTAAAGAAGTTTCAGAAGGGAATTTTTCATGCAGACATTTAAAAACTAATTTTTATATGGAATATTTCTAACACATTGCATTAGAATTCGCTTTTGCGGTGTCTAGCGATTCATATTTCGTAGTTTTGAAGAAAACATCCCTAAATCAACCACGAAAAATTTCGTGAAAGATGCTAACATATCGAACAATATAATAGTAGGGGCGAGAGTATTTCTCCCATAAGTCTGCCAAAGCTCAACCATTTTTCAAAAACCTATATATATATATATTCTGAAAGAGGAGATCAAGGGGTATCTGTCGGTAATAAAAACTCAAGTTCTGTTTCTTTTTAGAAAAGTCAGATTTTCTGACGGGGGGGGGGGGCTTAATTCAACAGTGGTTTACACCAGAGATGCGACTAAAGCCGATTTTTAACGTAACCGACCAAACCAATGTCGGTGCGGTTAAAAATTTTTGAAAACTACATCGGTTCTGCTCGGTTACCTTCGCAGCTTCTTTAACTTTTTTATCACATTTTCCCGTTTTGCGCTGTTTAAAAGATAACAATGATTAAACAAAACAAAAAGTACAAACAGATGGCGCTCTCAAAATAAGAGTATATTTCTTATTCATCCATTGGACCTTTAAATTCTCGAATTACACAACGTATGACCATTAACCTCCTGGATCCCGAGAATTCTTGCGTTCTTTACGAGCTTATAGAAAAATCGAAAAATCACTCTCTAATGCATTCTATGATCGTGAATCAGCTGTATTCATATATATTTTATCATATATGAATCGTGGATCGATACAGTCATACTGATGAACATTTCGTTTCACACCTGTTTATCGATACGACACAACGAAAAAAAATTCTTTCGTTCTTCTTGTCTTCAGCCTGAAGACAGCGGTATCCAAGAGGTTAAAGCGAAACAATAAGACCCGGTCTACGCTTTAGAAATAATACGGTATTAAATTTATGAGTCTTCACTTGAAAGTTAATGCATCAATCAGAATCCACGACTAGTGGGTGGCACTTTAACTTTAAAAACTTTAAGTAAAGTGTTAAAGTTAAAGTGATTTACTTTAATTTTTTTTTAAAAGTCAAAGTGAATTTTCTTTTTTATACTTATTACTATCCAGACTGACTGATTGATGCTCGCTTGGCTCGCTGCAACCTATTAGACGTAACAGAATGAAAAAATTAACTAGTGTCACTCAACTTTAAACCACTTTTAACTTTAAGATCAACATCTAAAGTTATTTAAAGTCGTTTTAAATTGTTTTATTTTTCATTTTTTTTGTCGTCTTATAGGTTGCAGAGGGTCTAGCGAGTATTCAATCAACCAGTCCGAGTAGTGATAAATACGAAAAAGAAAATTCACTTTAACTTTAACTTTAAAGTAAAGTTTCAATGCCACCCCTATCCAGGACTTCTAGATAAAGTGTTGCTTGACAGTGTTCAATAATGGAGGACCCGCCAATAGAAAAGAAAGATATTTTAATTGGTATGTCCAATTGGATTCTCATCGGTGCATTAACTATAATACTGTCTTGAAAAGTGTGTTAAATTTTCAGCCAATCTCTTTTCTTAATACAGTATTAAATTTTGTGGTGTAGACAGGGTCTAAATAAATCTTTGTTTACTTTGAGCAAATGTTTTGATCGACAACATCATCATTCAGAAACGTTCAAGATTATCACCAAACACAGTGAATGATATTGTATTCAATCATTCATACAATATGTAAAACGAAATTTAGTAACAGAAAAAACAAAAACTGAAAAGCTTGCAGCATTGTTTTCATTATTTTATAATTGTAATATTTTTTTTACTAAAGCTGGACAAATATATTTATCTATAGTGTACATCGATTATCAGTTTTTAAGACAAACCCAGGTGAATGAATCCCATACCAAATCCGATCGGATCCGATGAAATCTTACGGGAATCCAGGTTGTGGAAACAGTAACGGATCCGACGGAAGAAACTTATTTTCTTATTTGACTACGAATTAGCATTTAAACCCAACAGTAGAGGCCTGTTTTATCATACGATGAAATCCAATCGGATTCCGATAGTAGGATTCGATAAAATCCAAAACTAGGGATCCGAATCAGGAATCGCACCCAGGAATCCGATGGGATTTCGTCGGATAAGAGAAACTCCGATAGAAACATGATCGGATCCAATGGTCGGAATGATTCTCCTGGGAACTTCCTAATAACATCGTAAGTTCCTTAAAGAAATTCGAAAATTGTACAAATTTTTCGGTTGGGATCGGTTCGACTCGGTTAAATGCTAATTCGGTTCGGTTAAAAGTTTTAAAAATAAAAATCGGTTCGGCTCGGTTCGGTTCGGTTCGGTTAGCGAATTTTTCGGTTCGGTTTAAAAAATCCTTAACCGATCGCAACTCTGGTTCACACTAAAAAGTTAATCCTCCAATGAGAAATGGGGAAAGCCACTTTCAAGTAGGGAAATTGCATAGCAAAACGTATTAATGCATGAGAAGTATCACTAGCGTACATGTGTGATTAATAACACATTGCTTCAAAGGCATTTTTAATAACTAAATGAAATAAAATCTAATCCCAGGTCGTCAACTCCTGCCTACGTTTCCGGGCCGTTTCTGGCCGGATTCCGGTCATTTTCCGGAAAATTCCTGCTGGATCCGGTGTCTTTCCGATAGGAGCCTGCCGGAAAAAACATGGAGGAAGTATTCCCTGCCGGAAAGTCATCGTACCGGAATCCTTAAAATTACGGCTATTTCCTGGCGCCGGAAACAACCGGAATCCTGAGGGAATACGTCACGGGACTTGCCGGAATAGGTCGTGGAACTTGCCAGAAACCGCCAACAATTCAATCAGCTTCCACATTGAAATCGATTGGCGAAACGCAGATCTCGCCAGAAACACTCGGCAAATCAAAGCGCTCTACAAAAAAACATCGGCTTCCTAATCACTTCATCTCAATTAAATATTCACGACCACATAACCATAAAAGAGGTACCCAAGTGAATCTTTCTTGAGTTCCACCAAACCCACAAATACCTACTGAACCCATAACAATACAACACCTACAGTCATCCCTTTTCCCTAAGCTACAGAATGGGCCGAATCTATTTGCAATGGAGTTTTTCGAAAAATTACTCAGCATAATTTTACACGCGGAGTATGAATATCGCATCTTTTTCACTGGAAACCCTGTTGGTCCGTCACGAACCCATAAAAATCGATTTAGCCAAAAAATCATGCGAAATTCATACTCGCCGTGTAAAATTACCTATGCGGAGTAATTTTTTGAAAAACTCGATTTTTGTTTGCCCAGGACGAGGAATCCGTAACTAGGATCCTGTCAGATCCCATAGGATTCCCCGAACAATCCGACAACTTCCGATAGGAACCTGTCGGATTTTTATCGGAAGGTACAGGAAGTTGTCGGAATCCTTGGCAAAGGATTCCGATGTGAAGTTATTGGCGTCGGTTCCGCCGGTTTCCGACAGTCGGATCCGACAATCGGATAGTATTGGAAAGAAGTGTATCCGATAAGATCCTATTATTTTATAATCAAATTAGGCATTGTATTCAGTGTTTATCATTACTCCTCAGCTAGGTTTTACCATTAAATACGTATGAACTACGAGAACATTCAATTTTTAGCTAATTTTTTGTGGTTCATGTTGCATCACATTTTATTCGTATTCCTCTGTTCATTTTACTAATGCATAAGATGCGATAACAAAAAAATATTATATACAATAATGAAAAACTGTCATGTATAATAGGAAAAAAAACGGATAAGTTACTTCGAAATATTAGTTTCACAAAATCTTCAAAAAAATATTAAGATAATAATTGCAGCACGTGTAGTTCTATGTAATCGTATTTCTTTGTTGATCATGACCATGAAAAGAATATGAAAATGATGTAGCTATTGATTTTCTTCTTCGATCTCGTTTAAGTTCATCTGATAGAAATCGACCAATTTAGATCGAATCAATCTATTATAAAATTCATCGTATCGATGATCGGCTATTTTATATTTAGCACGAATAGTTTCTACGATGATAGGGAAGATTCCATGAATTGAAAATAGAAATAAAAATTAAATACATACTATGAAAAGTTTCAAACGTTTGAGCATTTAAAAGTTTTCGATTATATTGTGTACCAGCGGGATATAGTATTGAGGACACAAGCTCATCACGAGTAAAAATAGCACGAAAAAGTTGGCGGGGGAAAAATATAATAAAAGAATATAAAAAATACAGATTTATCTTATATGATGAATCGATTATATATACATAAACATACACAGAAGCAGAAAAATTTAATTCTAAAAATATGTAACTCGTAATCAAAAGATTACTATAGAGCGCCGCTTAAAGATGTAACAATAGAAAAAATCAATCCTTCGATGATAAACCCCAAACAACTCGTGAAATCTGTGCGGAAAACATAAAAATCGAAACATTTCACAATGATGAATGAGAGTAAGTTTATAAAATTCAAAACATTAGAGAAACTACTGAAATTTTGGAGAAGACTTTGTTTTCCGAATATCAGTTTTTCTTCGTCTACTTCACCTATAAGAAACAACGTCAGTAGGTGTCGTATCAAAGTGAGATACACAACTTGTCTCACCAAAAAGTTCTTTTTTCTTTTCCGATAGCTCATGGGAACTTTGACCGCTAGAATAAAAAAGTTTTAATGTTGCCATAAATAAGATGACATCGTATTTTCAATGTTAATTAGTGTAAAAAAATGGAAACCATTCATATCGTCGGTTATTGACGGATCCGACAAGTTCCTACTGTCGAATAACGGCGGATACGATCAACGGAATCCCAGGATATCCGACTGTCGGAAACAGTTGGAAATCAAGGGATATTATCGGTTTCCGACCGTCGGATCCTGTTGGACTCCGATGGTCGGATAGTGTCGGATTATTAAGGATCCGATCGGATCCTGTGAGGTAGGTTCGATCTGGGTGTTCTTGACCGACCAATAGGACGTCGAGAAAAATGGAAGCGATAATCAGACTCCCCGTGCGAAATTACCTATTGTGAGCTATTGTTTAGAAAACTTCAGTGCTAATAGGTTCGGCACATTTCTTAGCTTACGGAACACAATTGACCGTCAGTGTTTTATAGCAACGGATTGTGGAAGTGGAAGTGCTGCACATATATCGGTAGTAACAGCAGTGCCAATAGCAATACCAACGAACACTGAAAAGCACAAATATCAACATTCCAATACCGTATAGGTATTGTTACGTCCAAAATTAAAACTAAAATCATGCTCGTGCTCGCTTTTTTGATCAAAATGCTCTTTTCTCACCCTTTTCTATTTCGCAACGTAAAAGCCGTTGAAGAAAAATTAGGAATACGTAAAAACAAGAAATCGAGTTCATCCGTCAATAATTTCTAAGATTGAATGCTGAAATCAACAAAGAGTGTGTAGATGTGGGTTTGCGTGTTTCTAGTAGTGGAGGGATGTAGAGATGTCTTTTTCAATCTCCACACACTTCATAGGCTGACACACACAGCGATGCCCACACCCAATTGTCTCCTCGCATTATATAAAAAGAATGAAATGATTTGAATATTATGCCTCATTTTAGTAGATTTCTGACTTCGATTACTAGAAAAGGTAATGATGGACAGGAATTGCAAACTAGTGATCGATATTAGTTTGGGACCACCCTGTGTAATGTCAAACAATAAGTCCGTTATGGACCGGGAAACGGCAGGATCTTCAAGCCGGAATTGGCACGATGCTGGTATAGGAAACGACGAAATCCTGCTCCAGAAAATAGTAGGATCCTGATACCGGAAACTGCCGGCATTTTTTCCCGTGTCCTTCTGTTGATTCCCTCATCTTTTCGGCGGGAAACGACGGGAACCCTCCGAAACAATCCGTAGTCTTTCCGGACAGAATACTGCCTCCATGTTGCTGGGTGATCCGGCTGGATCCAGCACGGATTTCTTGACTTGGGTTTAAAAATAGATCATTCGATCAAGAACAAGTTATTATGATATAAAAAACAACAAAAGATTTATAAAGTATCTTTTTATTCAAGAAACTTTTAGAACTATTGATAAACAGAGGAAAAGTTTTACGTAGAAAATCTTGGTTAGACAATTTAAAAAAACGAACATATGGTGGTCACATTCTGAAATGAATAATGATGTATGTAATTTGTTTTTGTCAGTGTACAAGTTGCCTGAAAACAGTGTTTCTAATAAAAATCTAAAACAAAAAGTCCACTGACATTTTATTTTTGCCTTCAATGTGGAAAATGACACTCTGCTTCTCTTAGCAAAGTATCACGAAGTTTCTAAGGTGTGGATTGTTAGAATAATATTAAGAAAGAGAAATATTTCATATGCACATAAAGTATATCAAGACTAGTAAAAATAATTTAGGAATTCGAAGTTTAGATACAATGAAAAGAAAAGTGTGAAGAATTTTCAGCAAGTCTCAAATTGACGGTTTGTTTTCATGAGCAAAGTGTCAAATGAACACCGCAAGGGTCTTGGACACTTTGCAACAAAAGTGGACCCATACTGTTAGAAATTCTGCCTGAAAACATGAAATAGTCGATTTCACTTCGACGTCGCACTCTAAAAAATTAAGACACTTAAGTAAGACATTTCAACTGTCTATTTTCTTTAGTTTTGCTTACGCGTCTAAAATCAGTTATCCGTTGACATGTGGCGCGTCTTATTGAGACATATTATACGACTAAAAATAAGGCGCATCATTTGTCTCAGTAAGACACGTCAAGTGTCAATGGATAACCGATTTTAGACGCGTAAGCAAAAATAAAGAAAATAGACAGTTGAAATGTTTTGTAAGACACATGGCATTTTTTACAGTGGCGAGAAATATCATGACTGACATTCTTCAAACAGGCAAGTCTCCTTCGAAAAGGCGTAAATATAGAAGTCGCCACATTTTTATTCCTATTGGTGAAACGAAATCATATCTGATCGGTGCGTTATCGTTCGTTATGGTTAACTCATCTCAAAAAGATGAGTTAAAGGTCTATTAACGTTTCTTGCGCTCTCATTGGCTAATTTGGTATTAAAATTTTTGGTGTGTTTGACTCACTTCTGATTCTGACGACCGTTCATTTCTTTCTCAAGAACTGATGATGACTCAGTCTAATAGTGGCAGACAGACAACCATTATCCAATCATATTTTGTTTTATTGACGCGTCACAACCATAACGAAGTGTGTGTAAACAGATACACATGAGAATAAAAATAATTTTGTGAGACGAAACCCATAATATTCTATTAAGTTTTGTTTCAGATAATTATTAGTGTTCGGAATATACACTGTAGCAACTTATAATGACGCGTGAAGATGAATATGATTATCTATTTAAAGGTAACCTTTATTAAATTTTTGAAATTTATTTTTAAATAAACACTACCCGTGATATATTTAGTGGTGCTGATTGGCGATTCCGGTGTTGGAAAGAGTAATTTACTTTCTCGTTTTACACGAAATGAATTTAATTTAGAAAGTAGAAGTACTATTGGCGTTGAGTTTGCTACACGGTAAAGAGAAGCATGCTTCAATAAGAATCTATCTGTTTTCTTTTTCCAGAAGTATACAAGTAGATAAGAAAACAATCAAAGCCCAAATATGGGACACAGCTGGCCAAGAGCGCTATCGTGCCATTACAAGCGCGTGTGTATTTAATGTTTTTTAAATTATCTTTTTTATTCTTTATCTTCATTGATGAATTATGAATTCTAAATAGTTATTACCGTGGTGCAGTTGGCGCATTACTTGTTTATGATATAAGTAAACATGGGACCTACGAAAATGTTGAAAGATGGTTAAAAGAACTACGTGATCATGCTGATACCAATATTGTCATTTCCCTTGTTGGAAATAAATCTGACCTAAGACATTTACGTTCAGTACCCAGCGATGAAGCTAAAACATTATCTGGTAATGTAAAGTCAATGCATACATTAGTTTTTGTTTTTACTCATAGAAATGTTTAATATAATATAGAAAAACAAGGTATTTCGTTTATTGAAACGTCCGCATTAGATTCCACAAATGTTGAACAAGCATTTGAAACGATTCTCACCGGTACGATTTGTTGTACTTAATACATTGAATTGAAATCTTTTTATGTTTAAGAAATCTATCGAATTGTTTCTCAACGTACAATACCAGATTCAAGAGGAATACAGAGTAATGGTGGAACAGGATCAACACATATTCCTATCCGATTGCCTCCAACAAATCCTGTATTGGAATCGAAACAAAATCAATCGTGTTGTGCTTAGACCACTATTGCATAATTATCACAATTAATTAATTTTTCTGGATTCGCTTTAAACATTATCATTTTTCTTTGATTTCTTATGTAATTGGAGTCTGTATTTATTATTGAGCTTTGATTGTCACAAGTTTTCGCATTTTGTTTTCTTTTTTTGAATATTATAATCATGATTCGTTTATTTTGTTCGTTTTCTTCGAACCAAAACAAAAAAAAACGAAAGGCGAACAAAAAATGTCCATGCGGTGTACAAATAGGATTCTTGTCATACGCGTGCTGCTATATATTTTGTATCCTTATATATATATATATATATATATATGACTGTGACTCTTGTTCAACATGACGAATTTTTATTAACCTAGTACCTTTCTCTGTTGTTTCTTTTTCTTACAATTTGGCACACACTCTTCTTCTTTCATCTCTGTTTCCCTTGTTTGCATAGGAGAAACTCCAATAAATGAAAATAACGAACATAAAAAATAGAAGATGAAATGTAAACTAAGTTCATGGATGCCCTTGTAAAGAAGTTGAAATTGCATGTCAACACAAATCTATGTATTGATAATCATAATCAATGAAGTGAACACAATGGATCAAGCCAAAGAAGTAGTTTCATAAATATTCAACTCAATTTAATATAAGGCTTGAAATATATATTTGATATGTAAATTTCAACACGTCATCCTGATGGACATGAAAATTTTTTATTAATTTCAACGATTTGCATAGTCATCTACATCTCTAACCTTGATGTTATTTTAATTTAGAAGAAATATCAATATCAACTGACTATGAATATCTTTTAGGACAAAGAAATCCTATTTTCGAATCTATATTTATAGAAACACAACAAGATGCATTATCTTGTCAATTAATTTGAAGAAGACGAACAAAACTATCATCCGTAAAACACATGGATCTATATGAGTAGATGTAGAAAATTCATTAAAACTAAATTCGTTATCACCGAGACGAAAACGAATTTTTATTTCATAATAAACCTTAATAATTTACAATCACCAGAACAAAGCTTGATTGAAAATGTCTACAAAGCAAGAGACATGAATACAAAGCATACGAGTTGAAAACTTCTTGATTACCTAGTTGATTATATCTATGTTTGTCATTCTGACTTTCCAGTTATTCTAGAGAAAGAGAAGTCTTTTGAAAAACAATCTCTGCAAACTACTTATCTATGTTGATCATCTCCTGTAAATTATTATCTGCACGAATGGTTTGTTCGGAAAACTTCAATTACTGTTTAATCAAAAATACGATATGCCCATAAGCAGAGTAATATACACGAGTTCTTATGATGAAGTTGATAGACAAACAGAGTGAACTTAAATTTAATTTGGCACTACACCACTAACGGAATCATTTTATCAGATGTCGCTGTGAAAAGAAAGCTAACATAAATCATCGAGTTCTTTAAGTTTTACTTGCTTTAAACACAATGATTAATTTGATTGCATATTTTTTAATGAGAAATTTCGATAAGTGGTACAATTCAATCTTTTGTGAAGTGGATGCATATTTACCTAACACTCTAAGGAAACAAACCAGAACACATATCATTAATGGCGACACCGATGGAAGTACCGACTTCAGCAACGGAACAAGAAAACCGAATAACTTTACGAGATCCGATTCGAGAAAGCGAAGGTTTGAAATGAAGTTTTTTTTTCAATATGAAATCTACTACGAATTTATATTCGTTTAGAACGAGCTAATCAGGCTCGTATCAAACGCTTAACTGAAGCATTCAATGTATTCGACCAGGAATCCAATAATACTATTCCATCAACAGAGTTAGGCACTGTTGTACGATCACTGGGTCTTGTGCCAACCGAAGGTGAACTTCAAGATATTTTAAGTGAAGTAATACAAAAGAAGAAGCATCATACCAATGAAAAATAAAAACATACGTATTTATATATATTCATTACTTAGATGTCGGATGATTCGAGCCCGGATTCGATTCATTTAGAAAGATTTTTAAATGTCATGAATCTCATATTGAAAGATCGTCGTTATCAGGGTGAACCAGAAAGTAAAATTTTGCGAGCATTTCAAGTTCTTGATGCACAAAATAATGGTTATTTAACTGAAGACGAATTTAGGAACTATTTATGTAAAGAAGGTAGTAGAATAAAAAAAATAAGAAGAATGTCTTTTGTTCTTAACGCTTTTCATTTCATGTTGTTATAGGTGAGCCGTTTAATGATGAAGAATTTCAAGATTTTATGACAATAGCTCTTGATGATGAAACAAATCATAAATGTACTTATAAAGATTTCGTACAACATCTCGTTGTCGAAGATAATGATTAAAAGGAAAGGTCCAATTTCGTGTTTCCATTTTTTTAAAGATTTTGAATAAAATATATACAAAAAGAAAGTAAAAGGGAATATTAGTTAGGTAGAATTCGCATTAAGACGATGAAGCCAATCACTACACTTGTCTTCGTATGTATTTGTCGATGACCGCGCAGATTGATCCACAATTAGCAAGGGACGTCCATCAATAGTTAATAACCTATTATTTGTCTTAACGAGTGGTTGATCTGTTGCTGGATAGTAACCACTTTCAGATAAATCAAAAAAACTTCCGTGCAATGAATAACGTGATGATAAACAGCTAGGTGTTCGTGTGTCACCATTAGGATCAAGTAAATTCATATTGCAATGCATTGACGTTGATGGAGATTTTTTTTCATTGAATTTCAAATATGTCAATAGATAATTGTTTGGATATGTACGTGATCGTTTTAAAACATAATTTAAACGATTGCAATATGTATAATGTATAGCACCACACAGATCTTTGTAAGTTTCATTACAGTTGGGTACACTCCATGAACGTGATATATCGTTGAAAACAGATTGCTTGGATGTTTTTATTGATTTTTGATTGTCATCTGATGGGCAAGTATCGATGACAAATAAAGGCACTGGTTGTGATGAACGCATATTGTTTACCGTGATCTACTAATAACGTAGACAAAAGAGAAAGCAAATCGAAAAATTTTACTTCTTGAATGTAACGTATGATTGGGCTAGTCGATTGCTAGCTCAAGTCTTTCTTTAGTACTTCAATGAATGTTTACAATCATAAACGATGCATTTCCGATTATTCTTCTGGTATTGTCGCACATATGTATAGTTGTATTAGGCAGTAAACGAGTGTCGTTCATTAATTTCTGTCATAAAACAGAAATTCAATGACTATTCTATCACAAGCGTTTGACAGTTTTCGAGTTCTTTGATTAATACGCTTACGAATACAAGTTATTTTGTCTTTTTGTTGTGAGAGGAAATTTAATTCTTTATTCTATGTTGGTCTGACGAGAAGAAAAAATATTTGATGTGTGTTCACAGATGTAGAAAAAAGTGCAGACACGGATGCTACTATTTCAGTATTATTGTCAATATTATGGGGTGCACAACTGTAAGATGACAAATTTTTCTCTCTCTCTCTCTCTGTCTGTCTCTCGTTCCCTTATGATTTAATACTTACGCAGATTGTTTCACGAATCAAATAATATATATCATGCCATACTTAGTCAGTTACTTTTATCATTGGAAATCTTCTATAAGTACACATTCCTACATGTTGCTCTTTTCCTCTTAAACTGCCATTATTCACAGTTCTCGTCTTTCCTATTTTTTTTTCTTCCTGAAATTTTCGTTGACTTGTTTTCTCTTATTTCTTAAAGACATGATTGTTAATTCTGGTTTTTTTCTCTTGTCAAAGTAAATTAGAAAAGGAAAGAAAAAGAAAAGAACAAGATAAAATCTTCCCGTCAATATACATCCACTATCATAGACAAATCTATTATTCAATGGAATATATAATAGAAAAGAAAGTCTCGTTCGTCGCCATTGACAAGAAAAATAAATCTTATTCGTCGTGCAACATGATTTGCTAGTCATCAGCCTTTTGGCGAACTCTTTTCATAGTCAATGCACGACCCTGAATCTATTCTTTCCTTCTTGTTTCTTTGTTTCTTAACGATTATGTTTATTGTAAAAGCAACAAGCAACAAACAAAAACAAATAACAATTCATGGATAATTATTATATCATCGTTTAAGTAATATATCATTTATTTGTGCGATTGATTTTTCTAGTTCTTGAATATTATCGGTCATGGTCTCATCAGTTGTCATTAATGATAAATCATACTTTTGTTTTAAACGAGTAATAACAGCATTCAAAGCAAGACGGATAGGATGACATTGTTGTTTGAAACTTTCATTCTCTTTGTGTTCATCAAGTTTTTCAATTGTATCTATTGTAAATACATATTTATAAATGTATCAAAGTTAATCGAATTGTCAAACATCAATACACTCACTTTTGCCCAGTTTATTTGATAATCTGAGAACATTTTTAATAGAATTCATTTCATTTTCCCAACTAGATGTCTGACTAACAGCACAACGATGAGCTCGTTGTAATTGTTGTAAAATCTAAAGAAATCAACAGAGATCTTTCTTTTTATTTCGACGATAGAATTTTTCAATATTTATTCCATCAATGAATAGCTACTTAATTATTTCATGTATCTAAATATAACGATATCAAGTGCTTGACGTTATAGTTTATCTTTTACAAAAATATCATCGATTAATAGAAACATCATTTGTGTCAGAACTCGATCATGAGCTTCGATCGAATAAAATCATGTTTTCTTATGATTCTAACTGCATAGATTTAATTCAATCAAATTATATATTAACATTTCTGCTCATTGAAAACATGCAATAATAAAACAGAACTTTTTTTTATAGTTTCTATCCATAAAATGGTTTGTTGACTTTCATTTTTATTTTGAATGATTCTCTTTTATTAGTGAATACATACTTTTATGTGCCAATCAACTGACTTATCGTCGTGTTTTAATTGACACACATCACTGTATAATTCCCAAACATCGGCATCGTTTGTAACCTGATTTTTAAAAATATATTCCAATGAATATCGTAATGAAAACTTTTACTTGTGAGCTTAATCTTCCAAATAGTTCAAGAGACTTTTGATAAATTTTCAGCCACATTTCATTTTGACTGTTGTTTGATAATAAATGTACTAAGCGTTGTAATACCTTAAAGTTTTCTTTGACTTAGAAAAAACAAACAAACAAATCCTATGTCAAATCACGAACATACTTCTTTATCTACGTATTTTGTTTTTAGATCAATCAAACGATGATAAGCTTGAATAACATCTTCGATTTCTCCACAATCAGCGCTAGTCTTTAAAAATCAAGAAAAATTTCAATATTTTTTTCTAAGACATCAGTTTCAGTGAAAGTCTTCGAATATGACAAGTATTTTTATCAATCTTATTCCTAAGGTTACATTAAAATTCATAATATTATTAAACAAGTGCTCTAAAAGCAAAAATGAAATCGATGCTGAAATATTTAACTGTAAAGTCGATACTAGTCATTTCAGATCCGCATGTCTCATACTCGTTAAAGTTTAAAAGTAGTTTGCTCAAAAATTTTTTCTCCTTATTTGTCTTAATTGCTATGATGGACTGATACGTTACTCTATAAATCCAGTACTAGAAATTCACAAACATTTGAAATAAACGATTCGATGCATTGGCATGTGTGTACAGTCTAGGTGGTTGATTTCTAACGTAGGACTAGAAGATATTTTCAATTAAATTAGATACTATCTATCAATAATTTTGAATGACAAATCAAAAAATACCTTGTTGTACTTCATCAAATAAAAAATGTAGTTTACTTTATAATAGGTACTGGCTTTAGCAGTGTAAATGTTCGACAATGTCGCATTGATTTTTGAAAATTTACGGTTTTTATTTCATAAAGATGGAGCAGAATTTTGATTTGATGAAAAAAAAAATAGCTAGGTCAAATTAAGTAACACAGTCGAAAGGGGCGTATTGAATGTATGGAGAAAAGAAAATGATAGGGCAAGGGTTCGAGTCAGGAAGTATCTGCAAGGGTTTTTATTTCCTTCGATAATGGAACTGTTCTATGTCGTAGAAACACAATAGACCCGTTTTTGCTCACAGACACTGTTGGAATCTCTATTAGAAATTATTTTCGATTGCACCGTTACGAAGAAGTTTGTTTGTTGACATCAAGTATCATGAATTAATGCATGTCTACTATTTGATTATTAGAATTAGTTAAACATACCCAAAGGAAATTTTCCCACACTTTCCAATTATCATAATTGCATTTGATAGCTTCCAGAAAAACTTTATGTGCTTTATCTCTATGAAAACAATACTAATCGATTTCAATGAGTATATCATCAGTTTACTTTTGTTTCAATTTCGTATGGCACGCAGCTAAATTATTCCATGCTTCGAAGTTCTATTCCAAAAAACGACACGTCACCAATCAAAGAGTGAAATTGAAGAAAGCAAATAAATTTTAACATACATCCGGCTCAATATTAGTGCAACGACTGTAAGCTCGAACACCTAATTCCCATTTTTCCGTACGAAATGCTGCACTTCCAAGCCAAAACCATATATCATGCTAACGAAAAAGAAAAATAGAAATTTGCTATTATGGTTGATTAAAATTAATGTTCGTACTTGTAATGAATTGATTTCAACAGCTTTCAGTAGATGTTCACAAGTTTTCTCATACTAAATTTATCAAGAAGAAGAACACGAAATTTCATTTAAGAAAAGAAATTTCTTATTTTATTACGTTGCCACGATTGAAGTAATATTTTCCCATTAAACGTTGTGCACGTCCACTATGTTCTTTACTTAATATCCATGCACGTTCGAAATATTCGAATTCATCTGTTACTTCACCTAATGAACATAATAAATCAGGGGTTTCTTTGATTTTTAACTGTTCACGTATGACATGTTCAGCCTAAATGAATTCAATAAAAAACAAAAGATGTTTTTCCTTTACCGATACAACTCTGATAACTAGTAAATCTCTTTCGAATCAAGACTATCGGTGTATTACGTGAACAGACAAGATTCTTGAATATTCTGAAAAGATATTTGTTTTTTAATTTATTTTGCTACTATCCTATATTAAAATCATCGAATTCGGCAGTTGATGTAAATAAAATAGACGATAGACTTTTATCTCACGGCTAAGACAGGGAAGATTCACAAAAAAAAAGATTTTTCTTTCGAAAAGAAGTTTGAAGTCGAATTTGAAAATTAATACTTCTATTTGTTATCACAGTATTCCTTAAAAAATCGATAATAAAGATGAAGTTGTCGGGTAATATAATAGGTATGAACTTGTTCCTAAATTATTTAAGTTTGATTGAGTCTATATAAGGCACGATATCTTGATTCAAAAGCAAATCATTCTTTGAAGAACTTTCAACAGATGCTGAAAATGAAACAATTTACCAACGAAAGTTTTTTCAACAGTTGATAACATGTTATAACATCAGACCATTTTTTTAAATATAAATATAAATCAAGTGCATTGTTAATAAGACCAAGTTTAACATATATATGAGCAGTATAACTCTAAAAAAGAATTTATGGACAAAGATATTGATTTTTTTCACACTTTTACTTTTAATTTCCATTTTGGATAAATAGGTGTTGAATGAAAATATTGTAAACGAAATAAACTTGTTGGAGTTTTATAATCGTATTGATCAATTAATTCCTGAATGAAAGTTCATTTTGTCTTTCATGCATAATTATAAAATCAAATTTACTTGTAATTGTAATAGTGTTCTTTCGATTCTACGACTATTTTCTGTTTCGTGTTGACAACGCAATATAAGTGAACATGTTTGAACACACCAATTTATTGGTCGTTGTAATATATACTATGAAGAACGAAAAGCAAGAAGAACAAGAGATGTTCTTAATCAACATGAAGAAATATTCAAGTATATTAATAATCTAGATCACAATAGGGAAACCTTAGAGATTATCTAAACCAACATATTTTCATGAAGTTTTATTTTTTCAATAAGAATACTAGACTTATCTTCGTCACTTATTACAAAATAGTCAAACAGAGCTAGATTGACAAACAGGAAATACTTTTAGAAATGTAAGTTCTAAGAGTAGGCAATTAGAAGTGTTCAATCTCAATCGAATTCCTTTTTTCTTGTCATCGAATTTAATCTGATGAAATCTAAAGACGACGAAGTATCCTCTAAGTGACAACCGAACAGATTGGTATACGTTAAAAAGATGATAGATTTCTGTATTCAATCATTGTTAAGTTCCCCTATGATCGAAGTTAAGCTGTTCCAAAGACAGTTCTTTCAACATGTTGATTATGTCAAACAGCGAAAGAGACAAACGTTCGTCGATGAAACATTGAATCGATGGAGATTTTTGTCTTCAACTAGAAAACTTTGTCTACATATGATCAATAGGATTTTTATATCTAAATATGATATTGAAGCATAAACCGATTTATCTCGCTGCTAATTAAAAATCAATCTTTCAATGACACGACTAAAAATCATAAACAAAGATGAACTCGATTTATTTTGAACTATTCTTACAACTGGAGTCAACAACTTTAATCATTCGAAAACAAAAACACATTTTCATAGCCTCGATGGAAAAGAACATATGAAACATTCATTCATAAAATTTAGATGATACATACACTTAGAAAAGTCAATTGTTCCTCTGTTGTAATTTCATGACGTGGATTATTAATTTGCCGATCATATCTACAAGAATATTGCAATAGAAACAGAGAAATTCTCACATTAAGTTGCACATAAAAATACAATGAAAAGTAACTAACATTACTAATAGTAACGTTAATTGTTCAATAATATTTAGTTGAATTGTTAAATTTTCATAATCAGCTACGTTTTGAAATTGTACTTGATTTAGAACAACATCGTCATTTAATGCAAGATTCTAAAAAAGAGAATAAAAAACATAAGTTCAGTTTTTATTCAAGCATAGTTTTACTTTAGGTAATATCAATTTTTCCTCTTCTGTTTCATTCCTGTCAATTAATATGTCTTGTGATTCTTTTCTTGTAATATCGAGAAGTAATTGAGATGTATCTTTTACTTGATATCGTGTTCGTTTACCAAGTTGACCTGTATGTATATTTCAATGCATACTTCTTTACAACATGAAAAAAAAATTAAGATTGAACTTTTACCAGTTAAGTTAATATCTAAACCCGATAGTTCAACGACTCGATTCAAAGCTGTTTCAGCTTGTTTCCAATTACAATAATATTCGGATATATAGGCTATTTCGATGAAAAGTAATAGCTGTTGGATTCTACAAAATAGACGGGCACATTTATTTTTCTCTCTAAGTCCCTATCAGATCTTTTTACTTATTCATTTCCGATTGATATGTTAAAACTAAAGGAAAGAAATCAAAAAAAAAGTATCAGAGTAGTAAAATAATGCTTTTATTTATTGGATTATTACGTTTGTCAATACATGTTTGTATGTTGTCAAATAATGTTATGGTAAGTTCTTCTAACACTCTTTGGTGCGTGAATAAAGTTCGCATCGTCCACCAGTACCAAGTCTGAAAGTTGAGCAAAAGAGAAGCCTTCTTTTTCAGATAAAAACTAATGTCAATGAATTTTAACTTATCCCACACTAATAGTAATTTACGGCTACAATCTCAATCATATTTGATTGGCACCAAAAGAATCTTGAAAGACTTTAGAATACAAATGTTCGATTTGAAAAACATTACTCACAGAAATATTTGATAGTATTGAAAGTTTCAAAGAAAATGAGCATGTGTTTATTGAGATATTTCATATGCGAGTACGACTGATTGTTGTATTTTTTCAAAATGCTAAGCTGGTATTTTGTTTAGTTATTAAATATGTAGAAAAAAGTCATTGTACTTTTGGTTCAACTTTCAAGACTACTCAACGTACTTCAGTGTAAAACTTCAGCATGTTTTTCCAGAGTTTTAGTTACGAGTTTCTCCTATGAAATCGTAGCTTAAGATATCTCACAAATAGAAATCTTTTTCTCAAGTCATCGGCAAGCAATCTATTGTAAAAGAAACAAAATATATATTAGAAAAATTTCGTTCTTCAACGAAGCACCAACATTTCGACGTTCATACTGCGTAAAACAACGATCATACATCTTTATTAGAAATTCATGCGTGTGAATCTGTTCAAGCCTAATTAAGTTTCACTAAAGCTCAATCCTAATCATAAAATGAATCCGAACGGTATCCATCAATGCTATATATATAGTCGATCATTCTTTATATTCGTACCCAATTTCTGTCTGTTCTATTTTGTTCAATGTCAAATATTTTTCTTGCTTGAAATAAATACTCCAAATGTTCAACAGTTGAAACTGGTGTTTCACCATTACAAATTAAATGATCGTTGATTGTAGTCTTGAAACAAAAGTTTAAAATAGATAAATATTCCACAAATGAATATCTCTACTTGTGATATTGTTTGTTCTAGATTATCAAGTTCAATTTTCGGTCCAAGAAAATTATTAACAATGAACAATTGAATGTATGCTATACCGATTAGTATGCGGAGGAAATCAACTAATCTTTTAAATGAAAAAAAAACAAAGAACACCAAATTCTTGAAAATTTAGATGGACTGAATTCATTTTTAACTAACTCGTGATCCTGATTTAATTTCTCCGTCACCTCGAACCATTGGGAATCATCAAGATTTTTACTAAGAATCTCGCGTAGGTTTGGATTTTCATTGAATAATTTATCGTACGAGCCATTCAAAACGAAATGAACAAGTTGATTCAACCATTCTAAACGATATACATACAACAAGAGAAACAACAAACATTTGTTTTTTTTAAAGTATAATATCTCATTTAAATTGAATTTCATTATTATCACGCACCATTATCTATATATTTGACTTGTGTGTCACATTGAACACTCGGTGTCATTAACAGGTCGTCCCATACTTGTTGCGATATTTTCATGATAAATCTAAAAATGTTTTTAGTTCTTAAAACGATGACGAAAAAATTTAATGAACAACGAAAACAAAAAACAAAACGGTTGCATATTTTCATTCTATTATATAAATATAAAACTATTTCAAGTTTATTTAAATTCGATGATAGCCGTCAACTATGCACTAGTATGACTTTGTTAATTTAAATTAGTAAGAATTCGTACACCATGTTGTTGTTGTCCTTGATATGGATAGGATGTAGACTGCTGTTGATAGGAAGAAACCGGCAAATGCTTAGCATTGTTTGTTGATGGTGAATGTGTCGATCTCGTTGTTTTTTGTGAAGGTAAAAATTGTGCTGGTGATTGAGTAGATTCTTTGCTGTAATGACCTTGTTCTACTTTAGGATTATGTGAATCATTATATTGAAACGTATTCCAATCATTGCTTCGTTCATTCGATATTTGTTGTTGATTCTGTGATTGGTAAGATGTTTGATTGAGAGCATTATTGGATGCTGAGCGAGCTAAATTCGATCGGATTCTTTGGAACTCATTATCACATTACTTGAATGCGACTGAGAATCAGAACCAATACGTTGTCGATGTACAAATTCAACGGATGGATGCCATGATTTTGGTTTATTAGATGGTACTTGTATCGATGTTTGTTGTTGTTGTGCAATTGAGCTTGCTGATAATAAAGTTCGATTATCAATTGCATGTGTCAATTCACGAATATCAGAATCGGTTAAGAATGGTCCATTAGAATTATTCGAATTTGTTATCAAATATTGTACACGTCGACCAGTTTTTGTCACATATTCATAGCGACGTTGGGGTTCAATAACATGGATCTGTTGAACATTATTCGAAACATTGTCATTTGTCGATGTTCGTCCTGGACGAAATAGTGCTGGAGGTCGTAATGGAACACGTGGCGGCGGTGCTGGTGCTTCTTCATTAATAATTCGTTGTTGATGATAGGTTGACGGCATGGATGATTTTTGTTCTTGTTGTGGCTCATTTTGAGAACGAAATTTGGATACTAGTTGAGGATCATCTATGACATATTCTTTAATAACAGTCCCATCTTCTTGAGGAATTTCACGAGCACGTACTCCTGACATTTTAATTAAATCTTGAATACCATTGATAGCCAAAGGGTTTCCATCTTCATCAAGAATTTCATATTGAATACGAGATTGCTGTGAATTTTCATTGATTGATGATATAGGAGTAAACTTTTGATTATGTCGACGTATTTCTTCACCTGTTGTTTTTTCGAAGAAAAAGAAGAATAAAATGTAATGAACAAAGATGTCAACGGATATTTACCTTGTCGATGAATTCGTCGAACTTCTTCATCAGCTTCATCAGCAGAATCAAAACGTCTTAATGAACTCATTTTAGATTTTTCTCCTGCTATCGATTGTGTATGACGATCATTATCACTTGTAGTGGTAGATGGATTTGAAGAGTTTCTAGTATCGTTATTTATTCTATTAATAGTTATTGATTCATTTGATGCTCGCCGTTGTCTTGCATATGAATCATCAATCTGTTTGCGAGCATTTTGAGTTCCAGTCGTATGACTACTGATTGTTGATGACGTGAGTGGCGAATTCATCACATTTGAAATATGTTTCTGTTCAAATTTTGCTTTTATTTGAGCGAATTTGTCTTTTGATAAATGCTGTTCACTATCATGGGCAACTGTCGTTGTTGTAAATGATGGTGAATCGATTGCTCGTGATGATGTTTTCATTTGTTCAAGAACACTTGGATCTTCAATAATATATTCTAAAGAAAAACAAAAATGCAAACATTTCATCATTTGATGTCATTAAAATTCGGCAAGCACTATCAAATACCTTTGATAATCGAACCATCGGGTTGAGTTATTTCACGTATATTGGATGCGAAACTTTTCCAACTATTACCATAGCGATTTTTAATTGTATCGGCATCAAAACGTTGAATACTTTCATCATCGAACAGACTATTATCCTGATTTGCCAGGGAAGAATAATATGATTGATTATTTGTTGTCGTCATTAGAAATATATACGGATAAGTATAGACTCACTATGTGTAGACCTAGTCTGTCAACTTTATGAATAAATGCGTAGGAAGAAAGCAAAAAAAGGACGTTACTGTGCATTAAGGCGTGACGAATCACCTATTTCGATGAATGTTGAATATGATGAGAAAGCAGGGACTCTCTGTCTCTCTCTCTTCTTCATTCATGGTGAATAATACCCTTTCTCTTAATAAACGAGTCGAGCGCGAAAAAGAAAAATCCCTATTAGTGTTTCACCAATGACACATAGTCAATTTTTCTTCTCTTTTCTCTTCATAATAAATGTTCGCCGATAGAATTTCTTGTTTCAAAAATGAGAAACTATAATTATTCGGTAGGTACTTTAATTATTCTATTACATACTCATAGTCAACATTTGATGAAAAATCTAGTCATTTTTTGCTAAATTAGGTAGAACGATTGAAACCAAATTCTTTGTTCTTTTATACAAATAATAAACTCGCCATGGTCATTGATTATTACATCATTTTTCATTATAAATTGATTGATATTCATATCAACAAGATCATCAAAAAATACCGAGAATTTCAATTAAGAATGAATGATACTGAAATTAATTTCGATAAAAATGATAAATAATTGTTTTATATTCAAATGAGGTGGAAATATTCGTCAAAGAAAGACTCAGACATCTAATATTCTATTATATATTTCAATATTCATACTCAATTCGGTCGGTTTCAAGAGAATTCGATGCATTTTCCTATTGATATACAGTGCACATGCTTCTTTTTTATATAAAGAAAAGCAAAAACCATTGCTATCTAAAGAATGAAAACAAATATCTATAACTTCAAACAATTTTTTTATATTTTATGTTTCATTTTACTTTTTTTTCAAAATTTTCTGTGTTTGTTTACCAACGAGATCAAATAACGCACACACATACAAGGAAAAAGGAAAAAAATCAATAAATCAAAGGAAGAAGATTATAGATAATAGATTTAAAACAAACCCGCCAACAAACAGCAACGAAGAAGAAGACAGATATAGCCTAATGACACAAAAAAAATCAAAAGAGAAAAAAACAATGAAAATATCAAGCTAACTATTTCTTGGATGCTTTTAATTGTTTTGCTAGAATAATGGATATGGAGAAAAAAAATGAGAAAAACGATGAAATATGTCTCGTGTTGAGTCAGTTTTTATGGCTGCGTATTTTCTTTGCTTCCAATGTTATAAATTGGCGAACATTACACACAAACACAAAAGAAACAGTTACATAGAAACATATCATATAATAATTAAAGAAGGAGTTGAAATATCTATGAAAATCTTCTTCGCTTTGGCTCTATTTCATCATCATCATCATCATCATCTTCATCAGTAACATGAAATTTGGTTTCTTCATAGTTCTATATACATACAATCAATCGAACATCAATCTACAGAAACAGAGAGAGGAGACAAAAAATTGAATAACAATCAACAGCGAACGAAAAAAGCTGAACAAAGAGAACTTATGTGACTTTGTTTTGACAGATGAGCAAAAAAAAGAAAAAAAAACTAGTAGAGACGACAAGAGACAGAGAGAGCACGAACGATGGATTTGGTGTTTTTTTATCGTTTTTCAAATACATACATATATATACAGTTCGAGAAAAAAATAGTAATGAAAAGAGATGATTGTCCCGAGAAAAAGAAAAACGAAAAACAAAATCGAGCCGCATTATTATTGTGTGACGTCAGGGTTGTCCTCTATTATGATTCATTTTTCGACATTCAAATAATTGTGGATAAAATTCATTGACTGCTGTATTGATACGTTCAACGCACGGCGCTTAACAGAAATGAAAACATATTTACGTCTATGAACACTACTGGATGAATAAGAAAAATTTTGTTCTACCTGTTAATGTGACACTACCAGTAGTGAAAACTTTAAGAACAGCCTTATCAGGCAATCTGACTGTAGCACCCGGATGAATTTCGGGTTCATAACTAACAAAACAATTGAAGTAATATTGAAATTTTTCTTTATCTCATGCTTGCGTCTCTAACCTGACAAAGTCTGAATTCGTGTCACGTAATTTACATATATCAATTGGCCATGGCATCGTACACGTTGCTAGACAATTGACGACACGATAATGTTGTATTTTGACTTTAAATCCAAGTCGTTGCAGTGATCGAGCAATTCGTCGTGCGCCGCGTTGTGCATCATCCTCACTGGAAGTAATAAGTAGCAGTGTACACATTAGTGTGATACTACTACTAGTTTTCCTCCTCAACACACCTCGTCGTTCCGGTTACTGTTACTTTACCCGATGACCAGATATTGGCTGAACAATATGGATTTCGAATCTTCATCAATAGCATCTGAAAACATTGAAAAGAAACAGAATTGATTTCAATGCTGAGAAAGATACATTTAATATTTATGAGATCCTACCGCTTGATCACGTTTGTAGATAACATTCGAAGCTTCCATAGCTATTTTCCGCAAGTTCAATTTGCAACCAAGTGCAAACGAACAAACAACATTATTGACGAAGATTTCGATTTCTTGATCTTGTGAATTATTACTTAAATTATTATTATCATTACTTACTGTACAGGAATTTGTTGAATTATTCTAAGAGATAATAGAAAGAAAAAGAAAACCAAAGATTTCTTTTCTTGTTTCTCGCATTTGTTATTTATAATATTTAGTATTCGCGTTTTTTTCTATTTCACCTGTTCGTCTATTTGAATAGGATTTTGACTTTGAGAAATTGTGTTCAATAATTGGGATTGTTGTATAAGAGAACTAGTTGTAACTAAATGAAGACATAATAACATAAGATGACGCATTAGAATTACGTGACGAAGAAGAGATGAAATTTTACTTTGTCGTTGAATTGTTATCGGTGCTAACCGTCCAAGAATAGGCGTATCAATACAAATACCCGGTTTAAAATTATTCGATGAAGAATCTTAAATTTAAACAAAAAGATTTTTTTCTTATTGGTATTCTTTTCTTCGATTTACTTGACGGTGTTATGATTTGTCGAGGATTATTAATTATTGTCATATTACTATTATTTAAAAGTGTTAACGTTGGTGACGATAATGATGTATGTAATGGTGATGATACAAGTCGTACTGTTTGAGGAGATTGTAAAATAAGATTTCCCGTTGTTATTTGATTATGTTGCTGAGAATTAGTTGTTGTTATATAAAGTATATTGCCATTCGTTGGCATTGTTACACCGGTTGAACTCATTGGCACAGATGTTGATGATGATACATTCATATTTCCATTTATAATTGAAACAACTGCTGGTTGTTTTATTAATGATGATGTTGATGATGAAGTTAAACGCCATGCTGATGCATTTGTTGATGACGATGTTGATGATGATGAACCATTAACGGGTGTAGTTATGAGTTGAAATGTTGGGGGAACAGCAGCAGCAACCGGACCGCCACCACCGGCTGATCCAGCTGTAGCAGCCACATTAGTTGTTGTGAACATTTTCTTTTGTCTTAGTATTATTTATGTATTTATATTAATTTTTTTCAGTGAGATGAAAGAAATAGAAGAAAATAGATTTGTTTTTGTTGTGTTTATTTATTCTTTCTGTTTATCTGACAAATAATTCATCCAATTTAAAGAACGTCGTCAAAATTTGCACTTTCGTATACATGTGCTATTGGATTGACTTGCTGCTGTCGATCTCGCAGCTGATCATTACGAACGTTCCCTATATTTATACTCATCGGATGCCATAAGAAAAATGTTCGAGTCTTCATGATGAAAATGCATAGGTGTTTGATTTCTTGTTTCATTAATCCATACTATACCGAATAAAATCCATTCCAATGGATCATAACAAAAATTCAATTGAAAAATGTTGATAGAAACGAGAAAAAAAAACGAGAGACAGACTTTTGTATTGAAAATATAAATATCACACATGATTCAACCAATTGTTGGAGGTTTTTCGAATGTTCCAGAAGAGCTCATATTTCTTATTATGTCTATGAGTCATAGAGATTCTTTCTTTTTTTACATTTTATTGGTGGACATGTGATAAAAAACTATCTTCTTTATTTAACGTTATAAAATAGTAAAAAAAAAAGACAAAGAAGAAGAAAACCAAACTGTCAGTAAAATAGAAATCAGAAATATTTCTTTTCTTTTCTTTTTTCTAAGTAAAATCAAAAGGAAATTTCTCCGGGTGATACAGGATAATCGTGTCCATATCCATCATCATAATATACAAATTGTCCGAAATCTTTATGATGAGGATGTCTTCGAGAATACTTTTCACGTATAGACGGATGAAAAAAAGAGTCATTTAACATTTCGGCTGAGAGTGTACTTGTTGCATTTGTAAAATATTCTGATTGTGACTGGTGTAAATGAACGTAATCAGGTTCATTGATGGTCGGCTCAACACCTTGTGTCCAAGATTTTCGAGAAGGCGGAGATAAATTATTAATTGGACTTACAACATCATTCGTTGAAAATAATGATTTCGGACTTGACGTATGTAAATTAATGTTTGGTACTGACTTCTTCAAATTATCTTCTTTACGTGATCGAAAATATGATATAATAGCTTTTTCAAGTGATTCAGAACGTTGAATTTCATCTTTTTTTCCTGTACGACTACAATCAGTTAAACGAAGTACACCTGTTTGATCGTTTTTTTCGAGATCTTTCAATGGAGAAAATTGAGACTGTTCTAGAATTGCCCTAAAAAATAGAATTCCAATTCCAAACAATTAAAAGAAGACAAATTATAATTAAACATATATAATCATACCATCGATCAAAATAACCTCGATCAACTCGGTTGCCATGCCAATAATGGCATATGTTAACTGGAATATAACTAACTAATGAACCATTACCAGCAATTTCAGCTACACGGTGACCCCATAGTTTAGCTAAATTTCTATAATCTTCATGTATACCAGTCGGAATAGTTTCTTCGATACGGTTGATTAATGCAAATGCAAAGTGATTATCACCACATCCGATTATAGAAAAATCTAGAAGACCACCCATCTCATCAAAAGTAGTTCGACGCATGGCCCAAGCATAGCCAGGATGAACAAAACATTCTGATGAGCGTCGTGGATCAAGTCGATGATCATGACGAAGTGCATAAGCAAATGAATAATCTTGACGTAAGATTTGGCTTTTTCCTGATGGACCCAAGTATGATGATAGTTCAAAAAGTTGGACAATAGGATGTTGCTGTAATTGATATATTGCTAGATGAGGCCAATCTGAACGCTAAAAACAGACAGTAGTTCTTGAATCAGCTAGGAAAAAAACACGCTTGCAAAAATATGCATTCTATAAAAAAAACATAAAAAACGTATGAATATGAATAAAATTTCAGGCCACAAAAACTTGATAGGTCTTGCTTTCAAAATAAATATTATTTTTCACGCCGAAGTACTAATTCTGTTAAATTTTTGATAAAACATTTTTTCATTGCAGCATAATATTTCAACAAAAAAGATAAATATCGGAATTCGAAAAAAATATTATGACATACGAGTAGAATGATATGGACTAACCTCGAATTCTATATCAGCATCAAGCCAGGCAATATATTCAACATAAGATGGCAGACGTTTAGCAGCAATATTAATTAAATTTTCTTTCAACCACAACACTGAAGGCGCACGAATTTGTAAATGTCGTGGATCATTTTCTCTAGTAATTTCAAATTTTTGTCTCGGTAAATCAAATGATTCAGGACTATCAAATATACATTCAACAGTCAGCAAAGTAACACCTGATCGTGTCATATGTTCATCAAATTTATGATACGATTCATAACGGGATTTATATTTAACGGGATTAAATAATATAGTTATAACACCAAAATGATTCAGATCGTATTTGGGAACATTTAATTGAAGATTGCGAGAAATTCCACGCTTTTTCGATGCTTGTGAACCCATGTTATTTAAAGTCGATGTTGGTGGATTGCTTCGATTTTCTTTTGCGTTTACAGAATTCACAAACACGCACACAGTTACTCACGTATCACTGGCGACAGAATGACACTTGACTGATTTTGGCATACAAGTAAAACAGAATGAGAGAACGACACGAAAATCCGAGTACTTACTTTATGCACAAATAAATGATGAATTTAGTAGTAAAATTTTTCCTTTCGGATGATTTTCGTTTGTCGATTCGTGAAAAAAACCGATTCGTAAAAGAGGATACAACTAGAATAGCTTAATAGTACTGTTTATTGATCTTAAACTCTTAAAATAAAGACGAAAAAAGAAAGCGACGTTGAGACTGAAATATTATATTCGTGAGTTGTCGGTTTTCAACAACAAGGTTGTTCTCTTTTCTTTTTCTCCTTTTTCAAGTGGAACGATTTATGCGTGGAAAATGCTTGTTCACTTTCATTCTTTCTCAAAGATCTGATATAAAGGTATGACTAGTCCATTGAATAGAAAGGAAAAAAACATAAGAAGTCAAAAGAAAAACACAATAGTTTATCGGTATATTGCATCCACCTAAGAGTACTGTTATGCATATAGCTATATACAATATTGGTTTGTAGAAGAGAAAGAGAGAGCAACGCAATACTCACACACACACACATATATTTATATATATATATAAATCAAGTATTGCATTTTGAGTGAATGAGTTTGAAAGCGAACTTTTGTTTGAATTGATACAGAAATTTTATTTACTAGAATAATGTGTCACAGTTCATAATTCCATTTGAACAATATGTCAAAAAGTCTAGTCTGTTGTTCATGTCAACCAATAATATTTGTAATCGCCATGAAATCGTTCCTATGGCTGAATAAAACAAATAAAATAGTCATCTGTTTTTATCATGATACTAGCATTCTTAGTGACATCAACATGTTAGATTCATTTTTCCAATAGCATAGTCGATAGAATAACGAAATCTTGTTGTCTTTTCTCATGCTATTTCCCCATGGCAACGTCTTTTTTTATTCAAATTTTCTATGTTGATATTGAATTCGCAATTAAGTGCACTCTCTTCTAGATACTTATCACGGTTGTTGATCAGTTCATATCTTGTGGTAGTAAAATCAATTTCAGGACATTTTCATTTCATAACAGTGAACATTTCAGTAAGTTTATTTTTGATCCATATCATTCCTAAAGAATGTTCCACTCGAATTGGCTTTTCTCTTATCTGTTTTGCTTTTATTTAATGAATCCATAACTTGTTTAATATCGACAAATCGCACTCTCTACTCGTGGATTATCGATTTAGAAGACTTCAATAAAGCAAAATACTTAACGGAAGCGAGACAGTCTTTGAACACTTACATCTTTTCGATTTGTTTTTCTGTCAGTCTAGACTACGTCACGAGTGCCCAATTCTGTGTTTGATTTCGTAACCGAAGTGAAGTAAGCTCTGCACTGATGAACAATTGTTTCGCTTCGTCAACTTGTTTCTTCTTTCTTCAACAGTCCTTTAATGTATGAGCCATTTCTATGTCCTGTAAATAATTCGTCATTCGAGTGTAATAGCAATCTTTAAACAAAATCTTTCTCTTAGTGTCTACTGACTTGCTTCTCAAAACAAGCCATGTTTTCTTTACACAGATTATTCAGCATGTTTCTCGTTAGAAATCATGTGATGAAGCAAAACATAGTCAAGCTTGTTTGCTATTGAATTAATAGTAATAACTCGTGTCTGTTTACCCATGCTTTCAAATCAGGTAAAAGTGTATTTACAGTGTGAAAATAAGCGAGCGACTTGGAGTCTAATGATTAGTCGAGAGGTTGCCAACGATTTTTCGATAGGCAAATGTCATGATCGTAGCATTACCTGTAATGCAAATACTAAAACTAAATAAAGAAATATATTCATCACACTTGTTTTTATTGTCTTGATCTTGTACAAGAACAAGAATCAGAAGCTGTTGTGGTTGAGGTTTATTAACGATCAAAGAGAAGTTAATTTCATCGACGTAATTTTTGTTTTAGTTTTTCATATTCTTCTTGCCACATTTCTATGATAATTTATGGATTCTTCTAGTATATCAAATGCTATAATACATACAGAAATCTTAGTTTTAGTCGATGTTCGAACTGTTTGAATCATACTATCTGTGGTTAGACAATAAAAATATCCCATGAAGAATGGATTCTTTTTATTCAATAGATTGACTTTGACTTCTGAAATGAATAATTCCTTCGATGTGTGTGTTTTTTATCAGTAATTAAACTAACATCAAATATATGCAATAACAAGAATATAGCATAAACAAAGATGACTTGTTTGTCATAGAGCACACACGACCATAGCAACGCTAAAAGAAAATGACAAATTTCAAATGAATTACATTGTATTGTATTCGCTGCCTAGTGATATGTATGGTATTCATTATATTGACATTGTCGAGAATAAAAAAACAACAATGTTTGTAATTCCAAAGAGTCCTTCTGCTGGATGCATAAAACCACAAAAATAGACGTAGATTCTTATCTTTGGTGGCATATCATAGTGTTTCATATTGACATGAATAATTTCTATAGACTTACATGTTTTTTTCTCTTTCTGCATGATGTTGTTGAGAGCACGTTTTGTACGCAAATCCTATTTACGTTTTCGGTACATATTTATAGAATCTCTCTGTACTTCAACGATGCTCGTCCCCTGTTTGTCCTGTACATAGAGTATTGAATGAGTTAAAATTGAGTATCAGAGCGATAGAAACTACTAGTTGAATTGTGTCACTTAGCTCAAATCACGCGAGCACAAAATTATGCAGATTTATGATATTGAGGAAAAGTGCAAAGTTATAAGCAACAAAACTTGGTAAAAGAAACGTGACGATCGAAATAAGATAGGAGGGTTTTTGAATTTAATTACTGTTGAAAATTCTTGAATTTAAGCTTAAGAAGTAGTACTTGTCACTTAAAAGAAATGAAAGTGAACGGATACATTGTCATTGTATCAATAGTATCGAGCATAGTGTACTTTAAAGTCATTGATGAATATATTCATTTTTTTCTTTTATTAATTTTGAAACTAATAAGAGGTTTCATTTAAATTTCGATCTCTTCGAGTGCATTTATAAATAACACAATGCAACTTATGTGTCTAGGTCATCGAAGCAAATTTTAAATGAAAATCCATGAAATTCGATATAAGAAGTGTTCCATTAGCTGATTAACATTGATTTTCTCCCAACGTTCTTTTTTTGAACATCGAGATTTTCAAAATTATGCATTCAAAACAATTGAAATCTTTACACTTCATAGATCAAGTGAAAAGTAGAAATTCGTAAAAGTAATTGATTTCTACAGTAGCAATTGGGAGTCGATGATGAAACTCATCAAAGACTTGAATATCAACTGAAAATAAACGAATGACAATATAAAATTATGAACCATCTGTATCAAATTTGGTTTTTTATTTCGAAAGTAAAGAAATTCTATGAGAAAAATAAAAGGATCTAAATTAATTTTTAGTCAAACTTCAAAATCTACTTTCTTACATACTAATCGGAACGAATAATTAAACATATACAAGAAAGAAATCAATGCCAACAAAGAAAAACATAATAAAAGAAAGTAACAAAATAAAAAGAAGATATCTTCGAAACTAAATAGTTAATTAAGTGTGGTAAATACTAAGAGCAATATGCTAGACAGGCTATTTTTCTAAATACTAAACCCAGTAAACACAAGCAGGGTCATTTTTATTTTTTTTTACTAGTAGTTTTATTCTGCATATGTACAATGAAGAAAATTGAAACAAATGAATCAATCTCGAAATTAAAAAAGATTATTTAATCACTATACATTTCTATGTGGTCGTACAATAAAAAAAATGAATAACGTTCTATTTTTTAAATTGATCTAGTTAATATTCATCATAGATATCGTAATTGTTAATACATTACATATGTAATCACTTGGGAAATGAACGAATCGCTTTTGTCATACGCTATTCCAAGAAAACAAATTGAATAATTTTATCATCTTAGCTATGTTTTTTTGAACAAACTCAAATAGAATTGATTTCAATCTGAAAACTATCAAGTATTGTATAATCTATGATATTTTGCAAAATGATAGTTTAATCTGATTAGGTTTTAGTCAATTCACTGGTTTTTGCTGATCCAACTGTGAAAGAGCATCATACGATCAAGACCACATTACGGTTCGCATCGATGACTTTTCTACCACTCATTGTCCAAAATTAAATGTGGAATATAAGTGCTTTCAAATATTTTTCATGCATAACTTTTTCTTTTGAGAATATAATTACATATTCTTCCATGACATAAAGAATTTTAGGAATGCTGCAGACAATCGAATGATTTTAAACTGTAAACAATCAAAAATCACTTGGGCAAATGAATGAATCGAAGAACGAATTTTATATAGTATTATATATCCATGAAATCTCTTCTGTCTTTGGTTCTAAAATTCTTTCAGAAACAAAAAGATCGGATACTACAACAAAAGAACACTTGACACTAGTAATTTAAGAACGTCAGCAATGCTAAAATATAATTTAGATCATTTTTGCATAGTATGGACGTAGAGTGAAGTCGTTGTAAATTTGCATGTTCTTCGGAATACGAAGCTCTATCACATAGAGCTGTGCAAAGATGAACAAAAACTATTTCCAATCAGGAGAAGCACATATTCATCATGACTTTCGATTTAGTAAATCATCCGGTTTCCGATTGAACAATGACAGATTATTAACGATAATTCTTATTCAACTTACGATGATAATTTAGTTCAAATTTTTCTTTCTCATAGAACAATGAAACCAATTGTTCAGGATTCTATGAATATAAGCAAAAGAATGTCACGAAGAGTGCTTTTTCAAATCAATCACGATAAAATCTACGAGCAAGTTGGATAGTGACCATGAAAATTTGTCACAACTATACGAACAATCTAATATTATTAGAGATAATGACACATAGATTTTTCATTGATACAATTTCTAAGCGTGGCAATTTGCACAAGTTGAACTAATAAAAGTGAATAGTGAAGAAATATCATTTACCCGATTAGATTTGGACTAAAAACTTGGTATTGTTTATTATCTACATGAAATGTTCTTGATCTTATACGAAGAGTAAATGAAAGCACGATTAGACTACGATTATTACATTCACCGTAGTCTCAAGCCTTGTGTTACTGAGATACAGAAACAAACAAAACCATCAAGTGCAAAAGGTATTAGATTACTCGAGTACAGTACTCGAACTCATAGTTATCCAGATGTTATTAATTATTTAGCACAAGCTGGTATCAATTTAATGTCGTACCCTTTGCCTTCATGAGACCTTGTAAAACGCGATTTTCGGCTAAGTGATTAGTTCAAGCGTCTTTTAATCGACGACAAAAGATTATAAAAACAGCAATTAGCTCGTTCATTCAAAATAATTCACTTTTGCAAACGAATATCTCGTAAAACATCAAATAAATAGGTAGAAATTATAGAAGATTTATTTAAATGATCACGAGAAGTGTTTTCAACATTTCATAATATTTAATTAAACATATCTTGCTCGTTATTATTTTATTACTCATACGAGAATATTTTCGATCAAATCTAAAACGTATTGTTACTACTGTGCGAAATATGATTCTTTAAATTTTAATTTTCCATATTGTAAAGTTAATCTCATACTAAATTTTAGCTAATAAAATCCTAATGAAAGTTCATCGAATATTTTTCCTTGTTGATCATTAAGGTTTTGAATTTGGAGACCTGTTAGTATAGTACTAATTCTATCCTTCATGTTTCCACTGGCTGTGGGTGAAAATGCTATCAAAATATTCATGTACATCGTATTTTTTTTTGTAGGTTATTCATTCATGCTGATACTTATCTAAATAAATGAATCTCACGAGAATACTGATAAGAAAACTGTGAGGTCAATTCATTTAGGAAATGCGTACATAGGGACAATGAGCTGTATAATTGAAGTAATTAATCATAATCTTTTGAAAGAAGAATAAACTTTATGATGAAAATAAACATGGGAACAAGTTGTCTATTTATGAAAAATAAGTATGAAACCAAAACAAAAAGAGAATACATACAACGAAAACACTCCATGATTGTGTGATCATAAATAAAACTTGATTTAGAATAGAAATGAGAATCGTAAAGGACAAAATAGAAATGAATAGTAAAGGTTTTGAATGTGATATCGCAACTATTGAGTAAAATTCATCCACACTTTTGAATAAATATTTCAGAAATATGAAATCATAGTTTGATGCGTAAACACTAGATTGATAGACTAAGAAATTTTCAAAATTCTAAACAGTGAATGAATACGATATTCAATTGTGATTTGACCTTTACAAAAATACGTCAATAACTATGTAAATCAAAAAGTTGTTCTCTTCAAAATTCATAATTCCGTAAGTCACTGATATAATATGGAAGACATCAGAGCTTGTTCGTCGACTAGTGAATGTTTAATCTTTCATCGATTCATGACAATCGTGTGATCAACGTTAGATTGTATCAGAATCATTTATATCTCTTTCGTATTTTAATGTCGGATGTACTAAGTAATTCGGTTGTCATATTCTAAAAGAAAAATGGAGCATGTTGAGCATCTCGATTATTTTTATGTAACAACGTTGAAGACTATTTTATATCAAATTAAAAGAGAAAACTTTCGAATGTCTGATCAAAGCAAAAGATAGAATTCTGACATTTGTAGTTATCATTGAAAATCTTTTTCATGAAAAATTCACAATTTCTAAAATATTCTACTTGTAACCATTGGCATTGCTTTAGTCGTTTTGATTTCGATGACGCTTCAGAGAAATGCATCGAGTATACTTTCGGTTAACTATAGAAACAACTAAGTATCTGCAAAACTTTGTCACTTTTTCTACTTCGTTCAAAATTCTATGTTTGAGTATATTACTCTTGCCTGAAGATAGTTCTCAATTTTCATCAAAATATGGTCACAGTACGTGACTTAAGAACATCTGATTCTGTTTTCTTGTTTGTTGGATGTAATCGAAACTTCCTGGAATATTTCCCCTCCAGGATTTTCATCTATTGGTGAATATCAAAAATTCTTTCTATCTCATGCTTTCGTATAGGATCAACTCCACCAAGTAGGATTCATTCAGAAATGGTCATATATTTTTATCATCCTGCCATAGACGAATGATGATATTACTTAAAAATAACGTTGAGATATTGAATTCATATCAACAGTCTTAGATTTCTAGTGCATCACTCAGTCTTTGGTTTATGAATAACAACTTGTAATTGTCTTAATCATTAAACAAAAAATCCCTTCATTTTTTCATGATGCATATCTAGACAATAAATAGATTTTTGTTAGATGACTATTTCTTGAACATCCGATACACTAGTACATAAAAGCAAAGTTATTTTGTTTCGTCTGATGCGGCAGACATAGTGTTTAGTTTTTATTGAAATAGATACTAAGAAATATTAGTTTATTGCTTTCTAAATAAATGTCACTCATGTAAGCAAAACAGTAGAATTTCAAACATAAATAGATGTATAAATATCACGTAGTTTCTTGACTATTTTGATTAGAATAGTTGCTTCTTGGATACTGGTAAACAAACTCTTTTTACTCAATCTTCCTAAAGAAAACCATTTATAATTATAATTGTTATCAATGAGAACATACACATGGAATAGAAAATTCGTAGATATGGTTATTTAGATATACATTCTTAAGATTTACAATGATGTTTGCCTCTAGATAACTATGTATCATATTCACAGTGCTTCTCTATCAAAAAATATATATCCTGTTATTTGATCATGAATACAGATATGAGAAAGCAAGCAAACATGGCAATCATGTCTTGTTATTCTAACCGATTGGGTAGTCCCAAGATTCTATTAGTTGACAGGTTTTATGATATCTAACATAAAAAATTCGATCGAATGTTCTTCGAGTGACGTTAAATTTGTAAATGATTGTTTGTTATCAACATTAATGATGTTGCTCCTTGATCGAATGTGAGAATATCGAAGGACAAAAGTAATAAATCAAAGAAACACATAAAGAGAGAGGTATGTATTATGTACATTTATATATATATAATGTCCTTGAAGATATATTAGATTCATTAGTGAAGAACTTGTCAAAATACTTGATGAAAGTAGTGAATAAATTGTTTGTTAGAATATTTTCAAGATCAATGATTCGTAAAAATTTCTATGTTTCAATAGAAGTCAGTTCGTCTAATTATAAGTAACAATAATGGTCATACATACATACACTGCCTTCTAGCTATCTCTTGGCATTTTTTTATACGTTTTTTTGTTATATTTTGTATTACACCGACATCCATAATCATTTAGAACGATTCAATCAACCAAATATTTGACCGTGTATAAAGTTTCTTCAAGGAGACGCGATACATTTTCATCAGTTATGCATTTTCATTTATAGTATACGTTGAAGTGTGCAAGTACGAAGTCATCAAAAAACAATTGCACTTCAATGTCATATGGATCATCTCATCATGATCCATATCATAATGGTCTTATAAATGTAATGGAATATTTAGATTGTTTATTATTTCTGATTGCGAAACAGAATAAAGATGACATTTTAATAAATCTTTTTTTATATATGCATCGACCTGCGCATGATCTCCACAACATTGTTACGTAGTATTACATCATACAAATAGAAGATGTATTTAGTTGATAATGATTTCCGAAAGAGATGTTCAGTTTTCTTTATCGTTCGATATTTCTTTTTTCTTGCATTCAATATTAATCTACTTTGACATCTTTTTGTTGACATGTGTTGTCGCAAAATTTTTCGTCACTTGTTCTCTTGTCATGTTACATTGAATGATGGGCAACATATAATTCGATTGCATTATAATCAATTGTTAATAAATTGATACGATCCATATCATTAAATATGCAAGTAATCGGAATATTTGTCTATTGAGATTATATAGATTGAAGAATAAAATATTAACACAAATATGATATTATATGAATTTATTCGAAATTTGAACATCATCTTCGAAAGATATATAACCAAAGATACAATACTCTAATGATCATATTGAGTCTATAAAATCATCCAATGACTTTGGAGAATAGAGATGACTATGAAGAGAATCCTTGATCTCTTATCTATGTTTCTCTTCCGTTTGAATCATTATCCTATCAATGACAATCATACATATTCTTCTTTCATACGATGAATATCTCTGAAATCTCATCAAGAGTAGCCGCGGCACAATCAGATAAAATACTCTCCAATGCATTACATCGTTAAATTAAAAAGTATTTCTTCTAATACGAGATTCACAAATCATCCAAACATGGTCTAACGATTATATAAAGGTCAGCAATAAAAATCCATCAACAAAACACAAGAATTATGATAAATGATGATAGTATCATTTCAAAACAGGCGAATCATCTGCTATTTTATGAACAATATGTTCGCTATGATAAGAACGAGAACAGATACAAAAAAATAATTGAATAGGTTCTTTTTTTTTCTTTTGAGGGCATTTTTCATTTTGTGTGTAGCAATGAGATATAATGATACATACAATAAGAGTGACAATATGGAAGTTCTACAATCAACCTAGAAATGATTTGGTTAACATATATATATATATATATATATATATTTGTGCCAGCTGGTGGTAATCATGTTCTGATGATTACCGTATGAGCTATTATATACATCTCACTTGCAATCATATATCTTCTAGCAAGAACAAAGGAAAAGATCAATAAAGACAAGAATATAACATACAAATAAAGTCCATATACAGGTATTTATTAACCTTGTCTACGGAACCTGACTGTAAAATACCAGAACATGTCTTAAGACTACATAGTAAATCATCAACAATATCAGTAATGTATAGACATACTAATGTCAAACATCTAGAAAAAGTTCATGGTAAATATGAAAGGTACATTTTCTTATAATGATATGGATACTGAGAGGCATGAAGAAAAGTGTTGTTACAAAAAAAAAGAGAGCAAAGAAAAGCAAACGACATATTGAGATAATTATGAAGAAACACGTTTTATGATACTCAGAACAGTGTTAGGCATTCGGTATGCATCCGAACAACTGTTACATTACATTGACATGATAACCTTGAAGTAATAGCTTGTAATGTATTTTTTTTTCTGTTATTCATTGAATAAAAATAGAAAAAAGCGAAGTTGTTTCTTGCTTTTTCGAATAATAAAGTAGAAATATATTTAAGAATCAATGAGTTAACAATAGGACTTGATTTGAGTTTAATTCACAATCTACATGTATTATTACATCGATGCACTTCATCAATAAGATCTGGCATTATACGACGAAACTTTATTTTTATCAATCTTAGACAGATCTTCAATGTCTGATTCAATGTAATTTTGACTTACTCTTCCATAGAAGCAACTGTAAAACAACGTAGATAGATGACAATCGACACTGATTAATTAAAAAGAAATACTTAGTCATGCGTATGAATGAATACATATCACTCAACACACAGCGTCAAGGTCATGTTCAAGTTCAGCTCATGTAAACGTTTAATAGTTTCTTTTCCCATCAAATTAATTACTAATCAGTAAGTAATTGAGACAATACATTTATTAAAACGAAAGATAGATATTTACGTATAAAAAGAACAAGAAATACAGACATATTATTGAAAAAGAAAAAGAAATTTTCCAGAAAGTGACTACTAACACGATCAATAAATGTTCATAATCATGTTTTCACTACTATTGAACGAGTTTCAACAATACAATTAATTTGCCAGTTCTAACACGGAAATGGAAATACTTGACGGAAGTAGATTTTGATTGAGCGAGAAATAAATTAGAACGGAACTTTTTATAGATATAAATTATTCAATAGCCAGTAGAACTTTCATTAGATGAAAGTCACAATCAACAAATATTTCGTTATTCATATCGTATAATCTGTCGACTCCTTTATTTACTATGAAAAGAAAAGAAAATTCTATTAAAACAAGAAAAGAAAATATATTGTCTCTATGACGCCAATAAATATCATAGTTTAGTCTAATCTAACTATAAATATCAATATGTCTATCAAAGCCAAATCATAAGAACAGTTGTTGTACACCTATATGATAATTTTCTAAGAACATTTGATCGAACCCAATTTGCTACGGCATCCGGTTCATGAAAATCACATTTTATTGCTAATGATCTTAATTTTTCCAATTGTTTTTGTTTATTACCAATGAATAACAATGTTAATAATCGATAACAATCTTCAATCTCTGTTATGCTAACAGATAAACTTTCTAATTGATAAAATAATTCATACGTCTGTTGGTATTGATTGAAATCGCATAATGCTTCGTAGACGTTTAACGAGCGTATATTACTTTTTGATATATATGATGATAGATGAATCAAGTTCGACCAACTTTTATACGTCGATACGGTTAAAGAATGTAGTTTGGAAAAATTTTCTATAAGACTTAATAGGAAATTCTTCGAACAACTATCTAATTGAATTGTTAAATGACGAATATTATTTTGATTAATGATTGAGTATAAATAGATAAGAAATTTTTGCTCATTAACTGTTTTATTTGATATAAGCGTTAATGATATGACGTTTTTGTAGATAGTACTTGATCGATTAATAACCGTATTTGTTGCTATTGAATCAATTAATATACGGAGATCACGTACCCGCGAATAAATGTTATTATTATTTCTATTATCGACAAATATATTTGAAGGACTAACAATAAAACAAAACAAAACAAAAGAAAACGAAATCAAAGATAGAAACGAAATCACTTACATAATATCAAGTCGTCGTTTAGGATAAGGTTCTGTATATATGCGTAACATCGTATTAAACGAATACGTATATACTTCAAGACGAAAATTCCAGTTTCGTTTTCGAAAATATTCATTTTGTTCAAATGTATTTAATACGTTTTCTGATTGTATAGGCAATTCAATACAGCAATTAAAATGTTTTAATAATGAAAATGATCGAAGCAAATATTCCCATTTTTTATGATCACTAAAATCGAGACATGATTGACTTAATGCATCAATCTTTAAAAAGAATTTCAAAGTTTCTAAATTACGAAATCTTGTTTTAAATAATTCTTCTATTTGATTGAATGGTACATTATTTATCGTTGAGATTTCTAATGAACGAATATTTGAATTAAATAGATGAGAATTTTTTATTGATTGATATCTTGAAAAATGTTGTAAATCAATATATAGATGAACATTCAACCATTTCACATTAGGAATATAATTCAGTAATCGATCTATGTAATGATAATGAAAAAACAAAAACTTGATAACTTTTTTTCTTCTTTCATCTTGATGATTCTTTTGTTCTTTTTTTGCACAGAACTTCTAAGCCCTTCCGGACATAACGGCAAACATACAAGATTATAAATGCTGCATTTTTTTTATTAATGACACGCAAGAATAATACTAAAGTATTATCGGAACTTTCCTCCACATAAACATTGAAACATGTACATCAATCAAGATATGCTATCGAAAAATATCTGAAGTAATGTTTAGTTTAGTAGATTAACAAAAAAATAGTATATATTTGGCATTGAATTTTGACATTTAGCAAACACTACAGGAATCTAGTGAAGGTCTCTAAACATACATCTTGTTTTTCTTCCTGGTAGTAGTAGTATCATGATCGGGGTTAATTAACACATTAGCACTTTTCTCTTCTAATCATATCATCTTCTATTGACTTAGCATCGCATCAATGTCTTGAAGAAAAAATAAAATACAAAAAAAAAGGATCATGTTCAATATTCTAATCTTAATAGGATATTACGATTGGATGTGTCATGATTTGCATTCCATTAAAGTCGTAAGATAATAACAAATAGTGAAGAAAGATATTTATTTTTTCTTCATTTAAGTGCAAAGAACTATATCCTGTTTATTCTTCACTATGACGATCTAACTAACGCACAGACATATATATATGTTGACAGGACACAACCTCCAAGGACATGATTTGTTTCATGTACAAAATAGCTTCGATTTTCATCAGTGTATCTATATTATTGTCAACAAAATGTGACATGTGTCAATCACATCCTCTTTTTGTTTTCCAGAATTTATGAGGAAAAAAATGTAAAGACAAACATATTGATCTATCTTTACGTTCTTCGTAATTGAGTTTTTTTTTCATCTCTATTTTTTTTGCCTCTTTCTGCCGATTCTACTCATATGCTATTTATTACTATCGAGAAAAAAAAATAGACTTATTCAATAAAAGAATATTCTTTTCGTAAAATTATTTTTAGTATCTATCGTGATCATCTTAACATTCGTACATAGGATATTTTTCTTCTGATTCTAGATGCCCTTTTCACTAGGTGATTTTCTTTCTATTATTTCCAAGCTCTCTCTGTTTTTCTCCAGAGGATATAGCTACACCTAAAAGGTCGTTAAGAACGGGTACTGGTCTGTGTGTCTGCGAGCGCGCTATTTTTTCTTCTGCTTCCGCTCTTTTTTTCATTCGATGGGATGCAGACATAGTTTCGTCAAGTGAGAAGATAAGCCAAACACGCACACAGTCTTCCACCATTCATTCATTCATTGATCGATAGCAATCAACATGCGGTTTTTCTGCTGTCTAATCTATTTTTCATGCATCTTTATGAAAGATTCGTATGCTATTAACGATAACAATTTAATCCGCTGTACATCACGTTGTTCACAAATCGTCATTTCATTTTATGAACCATTAACATTTCCTAGTGATTGTCAAAAGACTGATGACATAACTAATATCTATGATAACGCATTACAATGTACTATTGAATATAGTATCAATTATCAGCAAAAACAAATTCATATTAAATTTCAAGCTCGTAATGACTCAACTTTGTTAGACGATGTAACACCAAGCGAATATTTGACTCAAGAAATACGATTACATCTTAAACAAGACTCACAACTAACCGATGAAGTGATTCGAAGATATGGCTGTAATACGCAAGACGATTGTGCAAGAGATTTTTATTTAAATACGGTTAATCATTTAATAAACGACGGTAAATCGTTATTAGATCAAATTAAAAGAAAAATACAGAATGATACGTTAATCATTGGTAAAGGATCACATCGTCAGTGTACTAATAGCACTTTAATAGGTAATAAAACAGCGGAAAAGTGTAAATATGGTTTATGTTATGCACGTTATGAAAATTACAAATTAAATCAAGAACGTAATAGCAAACTTCAAAAATGTGATTTAGAATCTGCACCATTCTTATACAGTCTTATTGAATATCATGCGCCAAAACCAGTAGAAAAAGAGAAAGAATTACTGGAATATAGCTGTAATAAAAACGTTTGTAATCGAGATGATTTGATTCTGAAAATTCAAACTATTATTAATAATTATACTCGATGGAATCCGATAAAACCAGAGTCTGTTCCGCCGATTGAAGAAAAAAAAGCAAACTCATCTATGAAACAAACGATTTCTTCCTATATCGTAGTTTTATTTTTCATTTTCATTCAATTATTCATTTCAGCTTGAATCTTCTTCTTCTTTTCTTTCTTCTTTTTGTCTATCCCTAATCTAGATCTAGTTATTAAAATAAAATTCTATTTACCTAAACAAACTATTGTACAATAATCAATAGTTAACTGTTCCAATGAAAACGTAGGTATTAAATCATCAAAATCCGTAACATCCATTAATGGTATTTGGCATGATCGTAATTTTGGCATTTGACTGAATATGTTTTTTAATACAAAAATTCTTTCTCGATCAAGACCATTGAAATTCGTCCATTGGATTTTCAATGTATGTAATTGTTGACATATGAAAAAGGTACTTTTTTTCTCAAATAAATTTCTTAAATCCTTATAATTGATATGACATAACGTTAATACTTGAAGATGATTCATTAAAGTAAATGAAATACGCGAAAGACTATTTATTGCTGATTTATTCGAAATTTTCAACGAATGTATTTGATTTAAAGGTATAATATGAATTAAATTTTCAAATTGACTTTTCGATAAATGAGATAAATCGATTTTGAACGAACATTGTGATAACAGAAAGGAAAAACGCCTGTTCAATTGACTAAAACTTTCTATCAGATTAACTGAATATAAATAATCAAATACTTCATGTATGAGTTCATTAGCTAAATCTTCGAATTTACTTGCCATTAAATTCATATCTAGAAAGAGAAAGAAACTTATTCAAAATCTTCTCTTGAACAATCAATAGATACATCAATCAATCGCTTTGGTTGATAATAATCAAGAAAAAGAAATATTAAATATGCTATTAGAGCAACAAAACTCATCACAAAACCACTAACATATCCACATTGTTTATATCTATATTAAGTTAAAATAAAATAATTCGATATTCGGTTGTTTTCGATGGAATTTTTCGACAAACCTTTGAATACGTTCTTTAATGTTAATAGACTTTTGAGTCATTACATGATTATAAACAACTTCAGTATGCTGTGCAACCCAAAACCATGAATACCAATTTTTTATTTTATTATGCCATTCATCAGCATTGGGGACTTGTCCAATTTGTATTCTGTCAATAGCATTACATAGGCCCATATAAACATCTATTTTTGAAAAAATATAACCATGATAATTTATCAGAGAGAAGCAAAAATATTTATTAGTCAAACAAACCTTCAACATTAGCTTTACATGATATCATAATATCGGAGTTTTTCTCATTTGATGGCAGTACTTCGGGAATACCACCCACCTCTGTTGATACAACAAGAAGACTATAATTTTAAAAAAATCAATATTAGTTAAATAATCTAATGCATAAACAATTTTGTATTTTGTTGTTTGGGTTTCTCCCTCAAGGATATAGTTAATTCAATTATATGAATTGGAAGTCAATATTTTTCAAGGTTATTAAGCAATTATTTTTATTAGGTTTTCATGCATAACATTATTTTTTATCATACCCACAAGCCGCGGCTTCAACAATAGCCATGCAAAATGCTTCTGTTAATGAAGTATTTAAAAATATATGTCCAGTATTGAGGAAATCGCGCATTCTATCATGGTTTACTGAACCCTCTAGAAAATAAATTAATGTTTTCTGTTAATCATATTATTTTGTTCGTGTTTTTTTGTTGTTGTCAATTAATTCATGACAGAAGAATTTACCTAAAACAACACGATCTTCAGCATCTTCTCGTTCAATGACTTCACGAATATCAATTTCTTTTGGACCATTACCGGCTAAAATTATTAAGATATTTATTTCATTTATTTAATTAAATATAATAACCGATGCGAAATTTAACGTTGGGATATTTTCGAAGTATTTTCGGTAATATACCAATCAACAGATCAATGCCTTTACGATAGACCAGTCGACTGGCAACAATAACAACAACTGAAATTAAAAACGGCTATTATTAACTTATTTTTTTTATTAAATTTCTTACTTTCATCTGAAGATGACGGCCGAAAGCTTGTAGCGGGTGTAAACGCTGATGAATCAACAGCATTAGGAATAACAGATACTTTAGATGATTTTAGATTGGCACGTAGCATTGTATTTTCTTTACTAAATATAAATGTAAATGATACACTTGCTATTTGTTTTCTCAATTTTTTTTGTGAAAGATAAATTATGTTATAAGCATTAGGTTTCATCATGCCGTTTTTTCAAGATATGTAGAAAAATATATACCTATATATATATATGTATATTCCTCTTACAGGAAAAAAATGACTTCATAGACCTACAAAATTATGAGTGAAGGAAAGTTCGTTGTTGAAGACTGATTGATAATTTCAGTGCGCAGCATTGTATTGAGCTAGATGTTAGTTTTCAAAGTAGAGCAAACGTATCTTAATCGCTCGAGGAATGATTGAGTTGCCCGCCACTGGGACCATCGTTAATTAGTAAAATTCGTCCCAAAACAGAATTCTGAATTCGTCCCGTGAAGACACTAAACCGAAAATTCAATTCTCAATTCGTCCTATCACTGCTGTTCCTAACTAATTGATGAAGAGACATTATTAAATTAATTTATTAACTTGAAAAATCATCTGACATTCACTTTATTCGAAGAAATATGAGCCACGGCACAGAAGAGCATAACATTCAAAAAGTCATTACTTAGCCGTACAGTTTATTTTCATACATTCTTCATACTTTATAGCAAGTTCCACAACAGTAAGAATATCAGCCGAGTCTTCTTGAAGATGAAATTGAAGCATTGAATCGATATTTTCATTCTTTTATCTCTGTTTTCGTCCATTAAAAAAGGGATTCTTTTGCACGATGATGTTGAAATTCGTGCTCTTGACGTAAACATTATATAAAATTGAAAATGTGAGGGTGAGTTGAAAAAATCGAGTTGATTCGCTTAATGCAAAAGATGATGCTAACGCAGCTACAGTAAACTGACGGAACATTAACAGCGATAATCGAATATTAACTAGCACTAGTTAAAGACAATTGTATAGGGGACGAATGCGAAGGGACGAATTGAGAATCGGATTTTTAGTTTTGGATTTTCATGGGACGAATTGAGAATCATTTAGTACGAGACGAATTCATCAGGGATGGATACGGTCCCGGTCGAGGTGCTCCCGAATGATTAATGGAAGAATAATTAGCTTGTTTCAACACCCAAGTATAATAATAGTATTCGGGTTGATTTTTATTGAATTTTTCTTTTTGATTGATTGATCCTGTCAATCTACGTTTTTCTTTTATTTATTAATGATGCCATTTTTAAGTCAAATGATAGATGATTTGAGAAAAGATTTGATTTAATTACATAGCTGAACTTAACTAAGAACAAAATCAATCCTATTTTCGGTTTTCAATATCACACTCAATCGATTCATAATGTTCTCGTCGAACATAGTCATGTTTTCATCAAACTTAGTTTTGTTTATGTATTCATTTAGTTATTTTGCTTTAACGTTCTACCTCTTGATGGATGTTGCAATACAAATATTCAAGCTAGATATTCATCTACGAGTATTATCATTATGATTGATTAAGTTAGTCGACGTATGATGCGAAACTGACAATAGACAATAGTGTGTTCCGCACTCGTATGTATATGTAAAGCATTCATAATTAACAGGATAGTCGTTTTCTATCGTAGGTTTCTCGTATGAATGCTGGGGCTTCATCTCCTCTTCCTGTTTTTCACGAGTTGATAGGTATTAGCTGTTCAACTTTGGAATGAATCATAACTCTTCGCAGAATAAAAGACCTTAGATTAGTGAGAAATGGTTTTTTCGCTGAATGGGTATAGTGATATTGTGCATGAAGTAATAATTTCCTGTGGCTATTGATTCATGATACTAGCGAAGAAAAAAAATTTATGAGGAAGCTGTCGGTAAACAAACAAATAATCATGGTTCATTCCGTTTTCTATTTCATTTAATAAATGCACAATTCAAATCATCTGCATATTTACCACGTATGTGAAACACAAATAATATGATGACAATCAACAAGTGATACTTGAAGAACTTTGTTTGTTAATATGGAACTTAAATCAGCAAAACCAAATAATGAATGATCAGTAAATACAGTTCGAATGCCGAGTGTTTTAGCATGATGCATCGTTTCATGTGCTAACGTGGAAAATGACTACGTAAAAGTCAAGTAAAGAATATTCCATTGATATTAGAAATAATAGAAAATAGTGCACGTTTAAAAGTATACTTACGGAATGACCATGTACAATCGTAATTTGTTCGCGTATCAATATTGATCGTATCAATGGAATGGTACTAAACACAGTTGGCAAAATTGTATTATTATAAAATGGTTTAAATGGTAAATAATAAACCTATATAATTCAACATTAAATATTTTGGTAGGAAACAACAAACCATTATCTTTACTTTAAGTCCATTCATCATATATCGAACGCCAACACGATCATCATATGCGTGTGTAACAACAATTACTTTATGATTGCGTTGAATTAAGCATTGCGATAATTGATATATATGATTCTCAACACCTCCGATAAGAGGATAGAAAAAATCAGAAACCATGCTAACAAAACAAAAACAAAAATGAAACCAAACAATATCGGTCTTAGAATAAAATTTCAATTAGAAAACTACCATATGCGGTGTTGGGCTTTATCGTTCATTTTATCTGAAATAATGAATTGAATAGTGTTAGGGTTCACGCTCACGAAGAGCGACGAACACAGTTAACGTGTGCAGTTTATTCTCTCTACCCTGGATAAACGAAAACATCACATATATATGTATATAAGGAACGAACCAAAAAAGAATAAACAATAGAGATGAATAAAACGATAGAGAATTATACGGTAGAGGGATGATGTCACCTTGTGACATCACCCTAACAAATAGTTTTGTCTTTAAGTATCAAACAATCTATATACGTCGTATGTAAATTATGGTTTTACATAGAGACTTAAAAAAAAACCTTCAACTATCTTAGATTCGAAAATCATATTAAAAGTATTATGAATATAAAATCGGATCAATCAGTACTAGTTCTAATGTTTCTTGTTTTTTTTTAGATATTTATTTAATAGTTTGAGTATTGAATTGAAGACAGTTAATTGATTTCTTTTCATTGCTATGAATGTGAATCATAATCTGAATGAATAATTTTCTTTGAAACTTTCGAAGCCGAGAGCAAAGTTAATCTTTCAAAACTTGGCATTGTTGGAGAGCGACCAAGTATAGAGAGTAATGATGCTTCATTGATGCCCTACTTTCTATTTATTTCTAGTCTTATTTTCTAATTAAAATAAATCTGTGTTCTGATGCCCGAATCGAAGAAAAAGAGAGAACATGCCCTGCATTTATTGATAACTATTATAAATTGTTTCATGAATAAAAGAATTCAGTGCTACGGCAAGAGTACACTTTCTCAAAATTGTATACTGTCAAATTGAATTCATAATATAAAAAGTGTAATACAGTCAAACGTTCTCTTGATAAAATCATACGTGATCTAAGCCTTCGTCAACATTCTGAGACTTATACTATTACTATGAATACTCAATCGTAATTAAGTATATTTCAGGAAATCTAAAATTTACGTGGCTCACAAATATCTTGAGATTCTAGAGATCAAGCTAGTATCTCAGTTGTGTAATTATAAAAGAGCTAGAAATGGAATAGTGAATTTTATTTTGCCTTTTTTCTTTAAATGTAGTTGGAATATTCTCTGGCACGTTGTTCTGTTTTTTCTCCGATAAATTTGCCGAGCACTAAGCTTCAACTGACAAAGAACAATTTTTTCAATCAAGATATGAACAACGAATCAAGTCTGCGTTAAGTATTAGTCGATTCCTCATCTAAATCAGAAATTCCCATGAGAAATACAAGCTAAATTGAAACAGACATATACAATAGAACATAACTCAATTTATTAATATCTAAAATAACATTCATCAGGAAAAAACACGTATACTATCAAATTGACAGTCTTTTAACTGGAAGTGATAAGATTTATTTTTTAATCTACAATCCAGATGAAAAAAATAACATTTCATTATAAAATTGCATAATAGACTAACTCACATATGGACAATGTGGATGTAAAACAGTTCATGGTTGAGTGAAATCAATGAATGAGACACATTTTTTTAACCCATTCAAATTGAAATAGTACAGACAATTATTTTTCATAAGAAAAAGAACTTTATGAATAAGTCATTCAACCTAAAGAAGAAAAAGCTATTAAATATTAATATTAATCGAATATTGGTGAGTTTCTTACCTTGAAAAGAAAAAAAGAACTGAGTCTCAATCGATTTCAACAATAAACACAGAGAGAGAGAAAAGAGTTGATATTCAAATAATAAAATACGATTGTGATCAATCATATGCGGAATAATTTTTCTCCAATGTATTGCTTTGCTTATACTTCATTAATAGGCGTGTATTTGTTTGAATGCATATGTTTTTTTTGGTTAAAACAAAAAAGAAAGAAAAACGAGAACCAATAGGTTAGAGACATGATGATGAAACAACATTTTCATTCAACATAAATGAGAAAGTGAACCATCAGAATACTGCACATAAAAAATAAAAAGATCGGGATTCTTGTTGCCAAGCAAGAATTAGGAGAAAAGAAACAATCATGGTCACATCACAAGAAGATACATGAAACGTACATCACATATACATAATATATATATATACACACATTTAAAATGACAGACTTACATCGGAATGATATCCAGTTAGGAAAAGTGAAAAACAAATATTTTATCGTTATTTCCCTTGTTCTTTTCCCCTTTCTTTCGGAACAGACAACATAATTATAGAAATAATGACTACACAAAAGAAACTTTTTGGTTTACACAACACGAACAGACGACAAAAAATGAATGCACAAGGGAAACGTCGAATGAAAATGAAATGTGATGATTCGTGGTTTTTTTTTCTCGACATTCAGATCTTTATTCTAACATTGACATTGATTTCCCCTAGCTTGTGAGTCATTAGCTGTAAGTTTGGTGGTTCCTTTGTTGTATGCTCCAGCTTGACCACCGTACGCATTAGCTCCTTGACTATTAGCATTTGGTTCTTCGGTTGTGTCCGACATTTTTTCCAATATAATATCGACCAGTCTAAAAAAAAACATATGTCTACATAAGAAAAAAAGTTCTCTTCGTACGTCATTCGAATTTTCTACCTTTCGAAAACAATTTTAACATTGACATTTTCTTTCGCTGAGGTTTCGAAAAATTCTAGACCTAAAAGTAAAAGAGAAATAGAGCTAACATAACGATGATACGAACACGTGACAGTAAGCGAAAAATCTCGATTAATTCTCAAGCATAAGTACCGAGTTCACTGGCAAGGTTTTTTCCTTCTTCCGACTGAACAACTCTTTCATCTGCCATTTCACATTTATTTCCAACAAGTATCACCGCATTTTTATCCCATGAATGTGTTTTTATCTGTAAAACCCTTTAAAACACAACACAATACAAAACATGCAAAATACCCCAAAACAAATACAAAACGAATAACTAAAGCGTACATCCAATACATATAAAATATGTATGCATATATATATATATATATATGACATATATTTATTTAAAATTTACCCAATTGATCAGCAAGACGTTGACCACGTTCTTGTGTTACTGCACGATCTTGCTCTAAATCGCATTTATTACCAACTAGAACAACTTGAGCGTTATCCCACGAATACATTTTTATTTGCGTACACCTGAAAATAATGTGTATGTTTTTTGGATGTACGCTTTTATGTAAATTTTCTTTCTCGATTTAAAAAAAGGACAAGGTTAGTTCAATTTTTGATGACACTTACCAATCTTGAACAGCATTGAATGATTCTTCATTAGTTATGTCATACATTAAAATAAAACCCATGGCACCACGATAATAAGCAGCTAAAAGAAAAACAAAGCAGAGACAATATATTTATTTTGTTTTTTTGTCCGATTAAATCTCATGAGATTGATTGGGAATGTCTACTGAACGTTTGAATAATCTCATGAGAACTTTGAAAAATAAAACTCAATTAATCTTATTTACTTGTAATCGTGCGGTAACGTTCCTGACCAGCTGTATCCCATATTTGTAATTTAACACGTTTGTCCTGGCGAAAGACTGTTTTAACCTTAAAATCAATTCCAACTGTGCTGACAAAAGCGGATGTAAATGAATCGTCTGCATATCGAAAAAGCTAAAAATACATATTATATTCATATTTTCAAAATAATGCATAGCAAGTCAAAGGAATATGTGACATACAAAAGATGTTTTTCCTACGGATGAATTTCCAATAATAAGTAATTTGAACATGTAATCAAAATTCTGATCAGCTGCATCTTTTGCTGCACCACCAGTACTGTTCTGTGTCATCTGAAAAAACACGATTCTACACTTATTTTTTGCTGTTATAATACTAATATTAAATGAGAAAATTCAAGGACAATCGATAGAGCTTAGACAAGATGATGATTGTTGCCGATGATGACGTCGCTACGTATGCATGTCGCATTCTGTTTCTTTGCTTTTCCTTTCATGTTGCAAATTTGATTGGATGCGGTTTCGACTCCTCAACTTATAAGATGTTAATGCATTTGAATCAATTTAGTTTTTCTTTTTGGAAAATATAAATTTAAAATACTTCAGAATCGAATATTACACCATAGTACAAGAAAAGAAACGGAACAAATATGAAAACACACAAATTATGACATCTGTATGAATTAGAGAAAAAAAAACAGATATTTTCAAAGAAGGTTTTTTTCTTACTGGTAAATTAGGTCAGATGATCTTTGCGGAGAAAAAACTCGACTTCAACAAATACATGAAATCAGTTATTCAAGTGTGTACAGATTTGCCTCTTAGCTATTTGTACACTATCAATAAAACAGAAATGTTTCATCATAGTGGAGAAAGGCAATGATAGAGTAGTATAGATTTATGAGAAGATATGAAACAATTTACTGCGTTAGTGCCTTACTATTGTGATGCTACATATGGTGTCGATGGATGCTTTTATTAATAATTATGACGCCCATGATAATATATTGTCAGTTCTTCAAGCAGAAAAACTCATTTTACTCGGATACTTTCGATATAAACAATTTACTCGGCGGTTACCAATGACTTTCAAAGTAGCTTACCAATCATATAAGTATATGAGTAAAAATGACAGGATAATTAAATGCAACTACCCGACATAGAAAGTAAAAGGTTGATGTAAAGAATAATTTGAAAAGAAAATAATATGTGTCACATATGTACGAGGTGCCATATTGTTTTTTTTGTTTAATGAAATCATCAATGAAATATGACAAAAATAATAAAAATTCGTTCTTCGATAATAGATATTTTTGTATTTCTGATTTCTTTCCAATTGTTTGTTTTTTTTATTCGGCATTCACTCAAAAAAATTCTATCTGTACAAACGCAAAGTAGAACAAGAAAAGGAAAACACAAGCGAATTCACAAGCAGCGAACAAAACATGAGTTTTGCATATAAATCGCAAAAGCAAAAGTTTGATCAGACAAATCGATTAACAATGTATCTGAATATTTCCTAATATATAAATGATAACAGAAATAAGATATTAAAAACACACATGATAACAAAGACAAAATGAAGAAAATGACAAAAGAGAAGAGAAGAAGAACACGAGCTTTTATAATTCTGTTGTTATAGGATGATACGATGAAATCACACCAACAGACGGTGATGATGGACTACGATTTGATGAACGAGGATAGAGATGTGGTAACGGATTCGATGACACTGAAGATGATGCTTGACAATTGGTAGGTGTTGTTTGGACAATAGTTGACGATGCATTACGAACATTCGATGTGCTTAATGTTCGTGTTACGATGACAGGTGCAGGAGAATTTGAAATATCTATTCAAATACAAATTTGAGAAACGTACATCGAAGTAAACTTGTATAGTTCAAATACGATTTCAATAAAGAAATATGTAATCGTCGGTTTACACACGCGCTATTCAAGTGGTACACTTTATCAGTGAAGACGTCAATCATATTTTGACTTCGTATAGAAAATCAATGATGAGAAGCAACATTTGATGCATTCTGTGACCATAAACTACATCCCATCGAAAACAAATTATGTGTGAACAAGAGATTTTTCGAGTAGATATTTATCAATCGGAAGTATTGACGAGAAGTGTCACTCGACATAGATTTTTCTTAGACAGCATCATTCAACATTATTTAGTGATGTAATTGAAATCTCTCGTAGGCAATAGAAAGAGATAGAAGCCAAAAATCTCAACCGTCCATAGAGTTATATCGGATGTGAAAAATTGAATGAAATCGAACTACTTATTGATGTACGACAAACTACGTCACTGGCAAGAAGTTATCCCTTAAAATGAGAATGAACCACGTTATCCTATGATGAGTGCAAAATATTTTTAGGTCACGATGAAACAAAGAATAGTGCACGTTGTTTTCCACTGACAAATATCTTTCTTTTCATAGAATCTCTTAGCTGTTAATTGTAGCCCATGGAAAGGAGTATCCAGTTCATGATGCTGTCAATAAAAACATCACTGTATGTTGCTAATTTCGTTATCATCGACCAAAAATACTTCAAGGAAAAACAATGGTTATCTAGTAAGTATAGTAACAGAACAGCGAATTCTATGCAATCTAGATCATCTAGATTGTTCGTTTCTTGTTTTAGTTCGGTTGAGGAATGCTCTTTTTTGTTGTATACATCAGTGACAAACGATATTGTTTCTCGTGACATGTCATTTTGAATTCAACGATGATATCAGGTAGACAACTGACTAGAGAAACTATTATTCTGTCACATAACTTTCCGATTGAAATGGTATTTATTCCATGATTTATAGGTCAATCTAAAATTATTTGTTTCTACAGGACTTCATTGTTGATAGATGAATGTTCTACTGAATGTTTTCAATAACAAGTTCTGATTATTCTCAATGCAGTCCGAACAATGGCATGATATTTCTCATGAAGAAATTTCTGTGTGACATAAATTTTGACCTTGGAGAATGAACACTTGGAAAAATACGTTTTTCAATTCTAGACGTTTCTATTACTCATTAAATGAACATCGTGTTAGTGCCGACAGGAGATTTAACATTGGAAGAGATTTCCTAGTTAGATGAATTATAGATGAAGAATATTTAGAGAGACATAGAAGATAATTGATCAACTTTACATCTATAATGGGAAAAGTCCCAAAAAACAAAGATCTTACTTTGATTATTGTTTGAATTCGAATTTACTGTTGTTGATTCTGTGTAAAAGTAGGTCTCCTAGAAATTAAAAAGCGTATTTCTTTTATTAAATATTAGATTTTATCGTATTTATAATAAATGAAACCGAACTCATGCATTACATATATACAATTTAAAAAAATTCTCTCACACTGTCATGCCACGACAAATATTATTGTTGACACACTTACGTTGTTTATTCTCATTCAGAATAATAGTTTTTGAATTAGTAAAATAATCTTTACATGATGAAACTTTTCCTTTCTTAGATATTTTCTTTGTTAAATATGATAAATTATCATAGTTAGCACAAAGCTTCTCAAATTGTTTATCCTTTGTAGTATAATCCATATGGGCATAGATTAGATTCGTATCAGTTTTTGAATTCAGACAATAGTTTAATATATTATCATACGATGAATAGGACATAAATTCAGATAGAAGAGGAAATTTCTCATGTAAAGATATTCTACTACAAGGCTATTAGAAAAAAAAATAGGAAAAAAATGAGCGTTTTTTTTTCGAACTTTGTGTCAGATGAAAAACAAGTTTTAATAATTTTACTACCTTGAGAACATAGGGCGATTGACTATTTGCTAGTGTATATCGATTAGGTGGACTGTTCACTTTGCCAGTAGATGGAGAAATAGATGAATTGGTTGTTCTTAACAAGAGAGAATGACGAAATAAAAAATTTATAATAATTTTTGTACTAATTACGTGTTCGATGCTTTCTGTGGTGACATTTGAATTAATAATGGTTGATCATTGTTATCAGTAGACGATTCTAAATTATGAATGAAAATGTTCATGTTATTTTTCTTTCTCACTTGTCGAAATGTTGTATGAAGTGACAAACCTTTCATGGTATTGATATTATTGTTATCGTTTGAAGTGGAATTTGAAGGATTTGATAATTTCACCAGGGTTAATGGTGACGGAGAGGTTGTCGATCTATCATCAGACTTTGTTTGTCGAGGAGGAATCGGTGGAGGACGAACAAGACCCGTCGAGTTTCTTTTCAATTCATTTTCTGTCGAGTAAAAAAAAACAAAAACCTATGATTAGGTATGGTTGTATCAAATAAAAATCAGGCCTTGAATACTTTTCTTTCCGGAATACAATGCGTCTGTATTTAAGAAAAAATGTTTTTCACTCTAGCTAATGATTTAGTGTCAAGGAAGTTGAATCTATTGCAAGTATGCTAAAAATTCATTTGTAAATCATTGACTTTTACTCAACAATAGATATTAAGCAATATTTGAAACGGAAACACACTAAAACTGATGAATAATGTTGTTCTAGTTACGTAATGAACTATAACTGTTGAAAGTAGTATTGATAAAATAAAAGCGTTTTTCATAGAAGAAAACATCAATCAGTATTAAATGCGTCGCATTGAAGTAAAGATCTGGATCACTTCTATTTTTATGGCATCCATTGAAATAACCCTTATTTTTATTACATATGCGCAATCTAACCGTATCGAATGATCAATTATTGGTGTTGACGTCACTAGACGAGTGATGATTGTTATTAAGTAAGAAGAATATATGGAGAGCTTTTCTTCAGAGGTTACTGTCGATTGATGCCTAAGAGAATTAACAGGAGAAAATGAGAACAGAATATATCACGAGGTGCATCATGATGTAAATCAAGAATTTTTATAAATACTACTTATCGAAAGAATTCTAGTATTAAAATGTATAGGATTTTGTAGTAGTAGAGTTCATTTCAATCTATGAACTTTGCTCGATACGCAAGACAACCTATTACCCCTTTGAAGTATATATGTCTCACTTCGTCATAGATATCACAGGTCGAATGTCATAAACAACAGCAATTCAAGTGAGATACAGTGAATTCAACGTGAACCATCTGTGCTGATGCTGTTTCTAGTAGAGTACTCCGAAAAAAAACATAGCCTGCTATTAGCGTGATATAAGAACATAGTTTGGTAATTAAATGTGATTTGTTGCCGTGTCAATAAAACTGATCAGCTATTTGCTTTGACACTTATTGAGCTTGTTTGAAATAGTATAGAACATTTTTCAATAAGTAGCAAAAATTGTCTGTGATATATTGATAACTGAGCCGCCTCTTTCCCACATACGTTCGACTCATTGCATACAATCGAAGCTGTACAATATAGATTTTTTTCGTAGTAGTTTGCTAATGAAAACAACTACTTCTTAATGACATAAGGAATTCAAATGACGGATTAAACAGCTAGAGAGATACTTGAAGATTTTCCGGTATTATTCCTTAAACAACGGTAGAATATTTTCTCTATCGTTCTAATGATAAAAATTTGATTTCAATGTGGTTTATCGATCACTCGTCAAAACTTCGAGAAAGAAATGGAGATGTTTATAGTTTTCTTATTTAATTTTTCTTTTTTGTTTACACGAAATTCGTGATCAGCGTCTCGTACATCAAGAGAAATTTCAATTTGAACAATTCATATACCCTCACTCATAGGTTGACTACAATGAATCTACTAAAGTATAACTACATGACTTATTTCTATGAAACTTTTTTAATTAATATGAAAAATTAATATGAAAAATTTCTGATTTTTTTCACCAAGTTCCATTTAGTGAAATATAAAAGTATTCATAATAGGATGACATATCATCACATATGCTAGAGCTATTAATAAACCACTCAACTCAAATAATATTTGTTTCCTTCAAAAAATCTTTGTTGTGTTAGAAAAAAAGAAATTCAAGCTATCAATAAAAGTGCACAGTATTAACGTTCTTTATTCATGCATATGTCAAAGTACACTGTCAATTGAATTAAGTGCCATGAGTGCTAATAGAGTAGAACAGCATCTATTATGCACTTCAATTAACAATATAACTTAAAATATTAACAAAATCTACTTTCGAAAATTGTTCAACAATGTTTTGAATTGTAAAAATTGTCTACGAATAAATATAACTTTTCTAAAAATCGAAGTCAGCATGAGCCTATCCTATTCTTGCACTTTAATAAATAATTTCAATCAATTTTCAAGCCACTCTCATTGACGTTTTAAATTTCTACGTTCGTCCTCAATTTTGACAAGAATTTTCTTTTTACACACTTTCAATAGACTGCTAAAATGTTAACATGTCTAGTGAGTTTAAAACAACAAGATTCTCTGAATGCAACGAGTCTGAAATAACAAATGTCTAAAATACTTGAATTGATGCCAACGGGCATGAACAAAGTTTGACAAGTCGAATGATCCAAACGTGATCCTATGCAATTATACATTGAGTCAATACGAAAAGACTTATACATATGTCTGCATGTATGACAAGAAACATTCTTTCTACTCAGTTAAAAATTAAATAATGAAACTGTTCTCTTTTTCCAATCTTTCAAATACACTACCTTCCAACGTTGCATCATTCGTCGAAGATTGAATAAGATTATCGAGACGTTGCGTTGGTGATAGATTCAAGTTTTTTTGTGATGACGAACGTTTGTTGAGAGACATTGAATCTTGATTTTTCCTATAAATATATAGGTTTTATATGTATGTAAATGCAACTAAAAACAAAGCACGCGAATATTACTCAGGTGATTTCTTCATTTCGTCTAATTTAGATTCTTGCTCAAATTTTAATTTTTTCAAGCGTTCATCTTCTTGTTCACGTAAAATTTCTTGTTCATGAATTTTTTTTCGTATTGCATAAGATGCACGACGGGAAAAACGTTGTGATGCTTTACGTTCGAAATTTATACTGCGGCGAGCTAAATTTCCTAGTGTAGTTGCTTGACATTCAGTTCTTCCACTAAATTAAGTTGAAATATTGAAGAAAAAACAAAGAGCATTCATGTAAATTAGTATTATTCATGTGAAATCAATAATCGATCATTTTCTTTTTTTTTTCATACCTAAATCGAAATCTTGAACCGGTACGTGCGAAATTCGATCGCGCTCCTTGCTTGACTTTCGATGCTGATGTTGTACGAAAAAAAATATGATATTCCATAGCGCATTTCCAAAAATGTTTGCATTGCTTCTCATCGTAACAACGAAATAGAAATACAAAATCACGTTGTAATGTTGGATCATTATCATCGTCTTCAACAACCACGATAGTTAATTTATTACGATTGAAATCTATTCGTGTTACTTTTGACCTTGGATTTAATGAAAGAAATTGAAAATCAGTATCTTCTCAATTCAACAATCGAAATAGTTTCTTGTGTCTTACCAGACAAATAGACCGATTTTGATTTTATTTTCAAAAACAAGAATACCAGTTGGTGTTAAACCGAGTTTATATTCTAAACCATCTTTTCCCATAACTGTATGTAGATCGACACCGTACATTTCTAACCATCGTGCTTTATTCAAGTACTGTACTTCGCAATCAGCAGGTGTAAAACCTCTATTATGCAAAGAAGAATAGGAAATCATGGTATGTTGAACTTAGAATTCATTTTTATACTTGTATGTAGACCATTTTTTTAAAACATGATCTTCAAATTCTTCTGATTGTCTGTGATCAGGTAAAAACCGAAATTCTGATATAGTTTCAACTGAATGTTCATCATTTGTATAATCACCCAATTCAGCTATAAAAGAAAACATGAAAATGATTATTTGTTGATGTCATTTTTGTTAATGAACGAAATGTTCATTGAGAATATAACTGTCTAGATTTTGTTCTCATCCTAGTTTACCTTGCATAGACAATGCAGCCAATTCAATGTCGGGACCGGGTGGACAATCTAATTTACCCGTTCGAATATCGTCTTTGAGTTGTAAGACAAATAAGTATCTAGAAGGCGTAAAAAGAAGAAAAACCTGTACAATCACAGTTGAAACATCGAAGTTTCTTTTTTACCTTGTCAATTCGTCGTGGAGATTTTGAGGATCGGAGGTATAAAATTTGACACGAAATCGAAATGTGTACGGTGGTCCAACTAGATAAATAGAAAGTTAGAAAGAAATAATTTTCTTCTTCATTCCAATTCTTGTTCTGGTGGATTATGACGTACTCTTGCATTGTTTTTTTAGAGATTTCGTTGGATCTAACCATTGCTAGAAAATAAAAAAATATGATACATGAATAGCAATTCGTCAATAGTGTTCAATTTACTTTAACATTATGTGTGTCAGTGAATTGTAAACCAAAATAATCTGGTTCGACTAATTTTGTATGAGCAATCACTTTATCATAAAGACTTTTTCCAAGAGCTTTGCGCTAAAGAAAAATAACAACAAGTAGAATCAAAAAAGAGTAATGTTGGTTTATTCAAGTAGCATTGTCTGTCTCGTTTAACCTATGGACATTGATGACATATTTATATATTTTTTTCTATACAAGTCTCAATATTCATGTAATCGATTCGATGTATTTCTTGTTATTCAATACATAAATAAAAAAACGTGTAAAAAAAACATTTTTAATGATGTCAGATACGAAATTATACTCATACAGGCAGAATTAATAAGGGCAGGTCAGCGGTATACGAAGCAAAACAGCTGACATATCAATTATGCATACAAATGAAAATGTGTCTGGACAGGTCAAATCTATCATTTATATACTTTCATGATCTTGCTTGTTTTTACTTTCAATTCAACTTACATCTACTTCAAAATTGACATCCTCACCATCGAGAAATACAATGGTACAAACAAGACCATTTTTAATCGGTATCGATTGTTGATGTTTCTTTCCTGTCGTATGAACTTTACCATTTGAATTTAAAGAATTAGGTAGAAGTTTCGAATTTGTGTGATGAATACTTTCATCATTTAATGTTGTCGCTGTGTTCTTCGTTTGACGCCGACTGAAAAAACGTATGAATCGAGCCGCCGCCATAAATTATGTGCCATGTACAAATGAAGACAGATATAAACACACACACACTCACACGCACGTACTAGAATAATAATAATCGTGATCTAAAAATAAAAAACGAAAAGCTGAAGACAATTATGTGGTCATAGAGTCTAGTAGACAATGTTCAGCGACGCGCGCAACTAAGCAGACCAACACATTGTTCATCGGTCAATCACACATAGACAGAAGAACAGGCGAAAGAAAAAGAAAATAACGAGAGACGATTGTATGATCATTGTGGTGGTAAAATTAAGAGAAATAGAGAGAAATAGAGAAGAAAGGAAAAAAAACCGAAAGGTGGGGACAGACAGATGCCAAGTTAACGAGCCTTAACATATCTTATCAGACAGAAAAAAAAAGGAGTTCAACTGATGACGGAGTGCGTCAAAGTGCTGTTGCTACTCTTTTGAGGTCAATTTATATAGATTTATCGTATCTAGAAAACTACGACTTCTTTTTATTTGATTAGATCGACAATCTTTCGATGCATGTCCTTGCTCAAAATAATCTTACGCTTATGCACATATATCGTTGCCGTCGATTCAATACAAAAGATTATGTCATACAAATACAAATAATACATACCCGTCTGTGTTTTATTAAACGAGAGTATCTAACTTATTGCACTAAGCAACCAGAAACAGAGAGCGAGAGACACACACACAAACACACTGACAGCGAAAGAGAACAACTTGCCCCCTGACAAATATCGATCGATCAATAGAGTCTGTTTACCTAAGGAGAACAGAAAAAGAAACGATAAAAAAATTGATTTTAATATTTAAAATGAAGATAATTAATTGATAAATGTTGTAATCTTTTCTTTATAGATATCAATGTTTTTCTTTTTCAAAAAAGATAGTCCAGCAAACTAAACAACAAATAACTATGTGGTTAACAAAGAATAATAGAACAACAAACCCACAACTTTACACGTGCATATGCTCTGTTTCATTCCTTTTTTTAATGGCCATTCGAATGGTCAAATGGTTATTGAGTATCCAGCGACATCCTTTTTATTTTATATTATATATAGTTCTTCGTGTACTAAAATATATATGTATCGTTATCTTTCTCATAAATAGTCAATATGTATTAGATTCAATGTACGATTAATCATGAGAATTATTTTACCTTTCTGATAAGTTAGCTATTTAAAATTGATTATGTGTGTTCATTTCATCACCCTGAATATCCGATCGGTTTTCACAAATTGTAAAACAGCAGAAAAATACAAAGGGTTATAGACTAAAAGATTCGTAATGTAGTCGAATCAGAGATAGAACACGAAAAAGAAAAAATAAGTGTATTTTGCTGTTTGCTTTGGATTTTATTTCAAACTGATGAACGATTGAGCTAATGTTTGCAATCGTCTGATGTCGTAATGTATTCAAAAAATTTTTCTTGTAGAACACTGAACTACACGAATAATATCAGTTGATTATATAATCAAATAAAAACGGCATACTCACCACTTCCATCATTCAGTTTAATCCAATGCTGATTTCATGTTTTTGTTATTACTTGTTTTCAGCAGCAGGTGGTGTAGTTGTTTTTGATGTTGTTTTGATTGCATCCGTCTAACTACAAAGTGAAAGAGAAAAAAAAACAGTTTTTTTTTAAAACTAGATCATCCATTTCCTCTGAAACATATGAAAATTTATCGATTGAACTGATTCAATACTTTTTCACCTTGTTCATTTGTAATATATAACCTAGAATAAGACATAAATAGATATGTAAGAAACAATAAACGCGATGGCTATGTCCCTCACTCGGCGATGGATTATTCTAATCGAATATGTATTATTTAAACGATCGTGCGATGTAACTATAATGTATTACCTTGATTTTGACTTATCAAGAAATATGCATTGACAAAGTCTAATTTCAATGACATATACAAAAAAAAAACTGATGAAACTTTTTCATATTCTACTTACTTTCAAAGTTTAATACATCTATAGGAAAAATGCTTGTAAACTATAATAGAATACAAAAGATTAGTTTCTTAGCAGATTCGATAGTATGGAAAGGTTGTTGACAGTTTTGATCACATATCTTTTTTAAATCATGTTCACTAATAACAGGTGGAGCACTTGCATGCAATGCTTCATATAAACGATGACATCCTTCTTTTTATCTATATGATTATCATCTTTGCATGTTTTTGTCATAAGATCTTGATAAACTTGTTTAACTGTAGCTCGTATAACATACGTATATAAAGAAATTGAATCGTAAGATAGATACGAAAAGAAGAAGGACTTTTCATCCATAACGATATTGAATTGATTGAAGATTTAAAATCCAGAAAAATATTTTTTTTGCAACTAAAACTATTGTTGCTTGTAGATCTGACAGACGTAGAATTGGTCGATTTTCTTATTCTCAAAGACCTTGATTATTTATTTATTGAGAGAAGACAGCAGGGAAAAAAGCAAATCAGATGCTGTCACAGCAAAATACTGAGTACACTGACAACTGCCCTATGCTATCAATCCTGGTGATCTTTTATTCCGAATCATCATAACCATATCGTGAACAAGATCAACGTATGTTCGTGTTCCGTTCTTTAATGATCCTCATACGACTACAAGTCAAAAATGATATCATCTTCTTCATCTGTTATCAGATGAACATAGTGAAAGAAACATATGGATCATTAACTCTTTGCTTGAGAATCGACATTGAATGTCGTCTATCGTGAGTCATGTGCTATAATTTGATATGTAACTGACAATGTTAATTTTGATAGATTTCACTAGAAGCTGAACTAGGGAAATGTAAATTAGTAGACACACATTTTTCTACATACATAATCAAATGTCACTAGAGTTTACTTTTTTTCGGGAGAAAAACTTCCTAATCTATATGCATCTATTGCTTGTCTAATAAGCATCCTAAAAATATCTTTAACGAAATGTTCGATACATAGTTAACTTCAAAGCAGTTTGATCAACTTGTGAATGTAAATAAAAATATGAAACTTTCGTAAATATTTAATACAGATGAACAGTACTTTAAGCATCGAAGATATTTTATTAAACATAAACTAAATGTTTATAAGTAGATATGTCTCATAATTAACTTAGGAAATGTTATGAAGTAATTTCTTCTTGAGTGAAAAGAAATATCCTTGAGACATTTTTATGTCCAGTGCATTCTCAACACGGCTTACTTTTATTATTTTTGTTTGTTTTTCCTATATAACAAATGTAAAAAGTATTTTCTTGTAATACAATGACCCGCATGTCCGATGAAATCTCAATGGAAAACAAAAGAAATTCAAGATGTATCTATCGTACTAGTTTTTACTAACATTACCTCAATGGATCATTTCTAATCATTGTAAATACGGTCCTCATGGAAGAAGTTGCTGAAATCGATGATCCATATTTAATGTTGGTATTTTCTAAACTATGAAATAAAAATCGACACTCAAGAAGTATTGTTTCAAGGTCAGTGCCAATTAGTATGCATTGATTCTATTACGTATGGTAATGATGTATTACAAAACCAAAACGACTGTTCAAAATGTAACTAAAAATGTTGATCTTGTTAGATTGACGTGAGATGGATGTATATCATGATTATTAGAAAACTTCTTCATATACATGATAAAATTTCATAGATGATTGTATCGAATTGGATTCACAGGAAACCATCGATCAATAATTAGAAAGATATTCTAGAATCGATAGGCAGAAACTTAATAATGATAAATGAAAAGACTACTAGAACATTGCACGTGTTCATTCATGTTCGATCATGAAAAAATGACGTCATGCATAAACGAAATTCATTGGAAAACATAGACTATACATTATTCCACGGTATTGAACCATATATTTGATAAATTTCAAATATAAAATGCATAACTAATATTTATAAATGACGATGCATGTAATGTATTGGAGAAAACCGTATATAGTTGTTCGGATAATCTATGAAGTTTTCAATTTAAGTGCATTGTATTTTATACTTATATGCACTGATGATAACATTGAACTAAATGAAAAAAAGCACGGAGATATTTTCTTAATTGTATAGTTTATTGATATTGAAAAGAACAAGTCATAGATTTTATACAATTTTTTTAAAATATTGAGTCTATTTGCTTCTGTACTTTACTAATGATTCTTTCTACTTATCTAGAAGCCAAGGCAAGTAAAATCGGCATTATGTATACCTGTATATTTCAACTTTCGATTTACTTCTTTGAAAAAATATGTTTGACTGAAAATCTTGGGTCTATATTTCACAACAATTCAAGATATTAAACGTGCCCAATTATTCGATAGATTAAGTAATTATAATGCCAAACAAAATGTCCAGCGAATAAATCAATCATTTTGCAAGACAAGTAACCTGAACAGAGTCCTATTCATGTTTCAATAAGGAGTACATCAAAGAAATTGTAACATTTAAGAGTTCTATCTAAAGTGTGTTCCCAATAATTAACGAAAGTTGAGCGAGTCATTTCGAGTTTGGATCATAAAACATAATTTTTTAGCTATAGAACTTTGATTAATTACTTCCAAGGATTTTTTTTATTAAACTCTAGAGCTTTCCATTGACACTCAATTTTAATAAAGTATAGATGTGCTCCTCAAATTCAACGAATTGCATAATCGAAATTTTTAATTGGCTTCGCTTTTTCAGTCATGGATATTGTACTAGTGTAAAATAGTGATTTAGCACATATTCTACATCTGTTCGTTCAAAAAAAGTAGGCTTTTCCATGCTTTTGTTAACCTTTTCATTTTTACCAAGCGATGTTTCAAAACGACAATAGTCGACATTGCTACGTTCTTGTTTTTCGATGTAGACACAATGACAAAAAAAATCTCTTTTGCAAACTTATCGATAGAACAACTTCGATATCTCTTACTGTACAATATTTTACAGCATCAATAGCTCTACTGGTCTTAAATATAAAATTTATTTTCGGTAGTAATTGTTATCAGCTGGAAAACGGTAAGGCGTCAAAAAAAATGCACCTTTTAAATTTTTCGAATGAAACACTCACTGATCCATAGTTGAAAACGCGATGTCTTTTCTTTTCTATTATAAGTCAATGTCTTTTCTGTTTTTTTAATGGGGATTAAGAAAAGAAAATTTTATACCGTTTTAAATTCAAAATCTAATTTAATTAAATTCATTGTTCAAATTCGACAATGTTCAGTTTGATTACTTCAGAATGATAATGATAATTTCTATTTATTCAAGTAAATGTTTCTTTTCTTATGTATCAATCTATTGATCTTTGAAAACGATGTTATATGGATAGAATAAATGAATGTGTTGAACTTTGTTCAAGCATTTTTCAATAGCCCTGAAAGTAAGATTAACCACCTGCTGCAAAATGAAAAACGATAGACATCGAAATACACTTGAATCTCAAGGATTATCCGTTTAGTATAATTAAAGAAAGAAAAAACGAATGAATTATATTTCATTTTAACGTTTCGTTCATATTGAACGGGTAGATACGATGTTGTTTCGTTTAATCTTAATCATTCGGTTTGTTGTGACTGTAACTATTCAGTATGAGAATATTCCTGATTATGAATGTGAAACAAACTTCAATTGTGCGAATCGTCTGGCTAATTCGATATGTATGAATAAGAAATGTGTATGTCAATTCGGATATCGATCAAGTCAATGTTTAGAAGAAAAAAATGAATTACGTTATCGTCGACAAATCACTTATGGTAATTATGATCGATGCCTGTTTTTGTGCTTTTTTGTATTTATTTTAAGAAAATCTAATCAGCTACGAAAAATTTGGGTGAAAATTGTGATTGGAGTATTCAATGCCGTCAAATGATTACCGATGTAACAAAAGTATGTTTTGCTCATAAATGTACATGCTCAAAAGGTTATGCGCCTATGGATGATTTTCAATGCGTACGAGAAGGCGGTTAGTGTCTTTGTTTTCTAAAGTAATCATTTCAATGTGTTATTCGATGTAGTTTTATTGCCATCGAAGGTGAGAATTACGAAATCGTCCCAAAGTGAACCATTGGGCTTCGGTTCAATCTGTTCGACAAATACTGACTGTCAACAGATTAGTTTTCATTTCGAATGTGTTCGTGGTCTATGTGCATGTTTATCAGGTTATGTACCGATCGGAAAATATTTATGTTATCATAGTAGTCGTCAAGGTGACTTACTTTTAAAAACAACATAGAATGATTGAGATTTATTTTGAATTATATCGATTCTAGGAGATTCAACTAGCGCATCAGCATTATCGAGTACTACATTGACACGTCGCCCAATCAATAATGAAGTGATTAAATCACTGGGGAAAATCGGTAATCCATGTATAAATGATTATTTTTGTCGACGAACCGTTCTTGAATCTCATTGTTACAATGGAAGATGTGCATGTGCCGAGGGTTACATACCAATAGATCAATATAAGTGTATTAAAGGTAATTATAAAATTTAATTTAGCCTATTGAATATAAACTCACATGCCTAAATGTGTATCTATGTATATATATGTATATATATGTATTGACTTGGAATAGATATGATTCGAGAGACGACAGTACGAACGACGGCAATACCGGCTGACTACAAAAGTCTATTGGGAGGAAAATGTTCTACGAAACATAATTGTCACACACCAAGTGCAATATGTTCGAATTCGATTTGTTCATGTCCCAAAGGTTATTTTCCTGTGGATGACTGGACATGTTTAGAGGAACCGGGTAGTTTACATTGATTTTGGTTCTATTTTTCACTATCTCTGTAAATGATCATTTTCGTTTTAGAATCGTCTGATGAAGAACAACCAGAAACGAAATCTATCATAACATCAACATCAACAATAACAGTAACATCATCATTATCGTCAGCATCAACAACAAAAACAACAACAACAACAACAACAACAACAACGACAACGACGACGACAACTACAACAAAAACATATTCTATAACCACCACATTTCGTTGGTGGCCATGGTCACCAACTCCAACAACTCGTCCAACATATCCTAATATGGAAAATACGCTTCGTTTTCGTTGTTTACTCAATCGACAATGTGTCAGTATGGATAAGAATTCTCATTGTACAGTATATGGACGATGTGTATGTAATCTTGATTATAAGTTGAAAACAACAAACAGAGGACAATTTTGCATATCGAGAAATACAGAAGACGATGATTGTGACTAAGCAAAAAAAAACGTTTCACTCTTGAATTTATTCATTAAATTTTATGCATCCGGTGTTTATTATTATCATTATTATGATTCTTATTGAAGTTTTTTATTCAATTCAACACACACATAAATATATATATATATATATCATAAACCTTGACGTTCGAGTTCATTATTGATTTGAAGTAATGTGCAACATGGACAGCATACAGCAGCCAAACAATCTGTATATATTTCACCCTTGAGAACACGAATAATATGTATATTTCAAAAAAAAACCTTGTTTATTTTTATTTCTTACTTGTAATCGAAATCCAGTACGAATTTTGATACGAAGTGACATTAAAGCATCGGGCCAACAACAAAGAAATGGTGTACACATGCATTCACCAGCCCGATTAAATACTTGACAACAAAAACATGGACAGCAAAAATAGGCACAACAACCTTGGCAATAAAAGATAGACGTTTAAATGCAACGAAGAAATACTTTTTTTTTCTCTATTAAATAAACATACACGATCCCATATCATTACAACAACCGCATATATCTTTATCCCAATCGTTTTCATAGCTCCATATTTTTTCGCGTAATTTTCTTGGTTGTTGTTGTTGTGCATAACTAAAATTAATTTTCTCCTAATAAATATTAAAAGAAACAATTGTACATTAATATTTACCTATTACTCATGGCTCGTGATAGGCAACAAGACAAAACAACGGAATAATGTGATTTTTGGAACGGTGTTCGGTTGGCTTAGTTATTTTTTTGTTTGTTCTCGAAAGGAAGCAAAAATAAAGCTATTTCAATGTTTGAAATGGTAAGTTTCGTAGTGCAGAATGCAAACATGAATTTAAAATGCATTCAGTTATGTCAATAATCGGCAAAATTTTGGCCAGATCACTATTTTTTAGAACACATGCTATCATTGATGTGGATTTTCATTAAAAAAAAGACTTTATCTATCAGCTTTTCCTCAATATTTATTTAATTAATACACGCACACATTCGATGGTGGGCAGTTAACAAGTAAAAAAAAATCTCATAAGCTGAAAAAAAAAACAAAAGCTACCTTATGTGACGTAGATACTTAATGGGTAAAGAAACTCAAATAAATAATGTTGTTTTTTTTCTGTTTGAACGAAATTTACATTATTTAACGAGAAAAAAAAAGGTTAAAGAACTAAAAGAATAGAATCAAATCAACGTTGACAATTAGTTTCGTTTCTTTTTTCAAAAAAGCACCATGTGTTCATAAATTTTGAAAATAGAAAGATTAATACTGAGAAGATAAAAAAAAATTAAAAAACAAACAAAAGAAGAACGAAACGATTCAATCCTTTGACATATGAGCAAACTGAAAAAGTCCTATTGCACACCACAAGAGTATGATGAGAAGAAGAAAAGATTTTTACGATAAGATCTATCGTTGATACGAATTTATTTTACTTGAGTTTTGGCTCCATCCACTTTTGTTGAACATGTTCAACTTGATATTCAGTATGATAGGGTCGTCGTTGTAGTTCAGGTGGCACTTCTTCAGGTGGCTTTACACTACGAAATCCAGCAGAACTTTGTTGTTGCTGCTGCTGTTGTTGTTGTTGTTGTTGACGACGTTGGTCAAAAATAGATTTAGGTGCTTGTGTTGTTCCTTGTACAGAACTTAGATCTTGTTCAAGTGCACGAAATGACCGAGAAATTTTCGCTTCCGATGAATAAGGAGTATTTTGTTGTTGAGGATTCATCAAAGCTTGATATGTTGGTGATGGTTGGTTCTGTTGTTGAGGATTATAAAGATTAGGTGATTGAGGAGCATTGTTATTTATATTATTTCTACAGATGCAAAAGTTTTATATTGAAAAGAAAATTTATTTTTTCAAATACCCTTTGATATCATCAATTAAACTGCCTGCTTGTGATTTAAATGCCTCTAAAACTTTATCATCACTATAGAGTCCAATAGGAGAATTATACTGAGCATGATAAACAGCTGTGCCAACGTTACGAGCCGGTGCTTGAGGGTCGTCACGATATGCTTTCGGTCGCCAAGTTTCACGTTCTGACAGTGAAAGTAAAGGAAGAAAATCTATTGTGAGGATAAAAATTTTAAATCAAGAGTTTACTTACGAAGAGGATCTTTATTGTAGGCTGGTGACGATTCAAAATTAGCTATCGAAAGAAAATTGTTCGATAAACAACAAAACATTTGAACAAAAATGAGCTTTACTTAGTTTAGGACGTAAATGTTCAGGTTCTTCTTTTGTATAATCCCCTAAATATAACTCATGAAATCATATTTGATTGTTACTGGAATTACAAATTTTTCATACCTGGTTGCCAATTAGTTGGTTTAGCTGCTTGGTAGGTCATTTCATTACCGACTCTAGCATCAAATGGCATGGCTGCTCGATTATGACTACTGCCGATATGTATTTGAGGCTAGAAATTTTTTAAACAATAATAATAGAGCTAGATCATTATCTTTGCTGGAAATAAATACTTGACTCTGTACTGCAAAACTAGGTTTAGCAACTTGTGGTGTTGGCATTTGATGAACAGGACCTGTTTTCAATTGTGATATGGGCTGAGCTCTCGGCATAGATTGTTGATTGACCGCTCCTCTAACATATAGAGACACAATAGAGTGATTTAATCATTGTTGATGATAATTATTCTTACTTGACGACAGTTAATTCAAGTTCATTGCCCGAACGAGTTATTTCCATTTTAGCTTCTTGGTGACTCAAACGAGTTACATTTCGACCATTAATTGATATAACTTGATCACCAGCACTTAAACCATTGGCTTGGGCAAGCGTATCTGCATTAACCTTGAATAGAAAAATAACAACAATATCGATAAACTACAAAGACAAGCAGATCAAAATCTTCTTTTTGACTTTCGAACACCTACAGGTTATTTTGAAAAACAAACAGCAGTATAAAATAATCATAAAATTTCGAACGATTCAAGCAATGCATATGAATATGTTATATTTTCCTATTATCTATTTAAAAGTTCGATTTCATGAACTATCATTATGTCAAACGAACAATGGCATCAAAAGTAAAGTGTATTGCCATATGTTTAGAAACATATGAAGAACATCACTGCAGGACATGTTTTTTTCGTTCTCCGGTCATTGTGCACTCATCATTAGTTCTTATTTACTAATCAACAAGAACATGAAAATAAATTTTACTTCTAAGTAATATGTTGGTACACAGATAACAATCAACGACGATATAGATCGTCACGCTAAGAGAACAAAAGTCCATGTACTAATGTTCGTCATAATGAGAGTTTCATAAGTTCTGAATCTCGACAACAATAGGTTTAAATGTAAACAAACACTTATATTCCTATTCAATTATATTTATGTGAGCTTTGATTATTGAGAACGATGTTATAAATGGCAACTTATCTGATGACATTATCTCTTTCAATAATGATGATACTAACCATAGAAATAAACAAATTTATGTTTCAAAGTTGATTAGTACTTTTATCAACTTATTATATGTGCCGAAGAAACGATCAAGACACTAAGTAGATATCACATAGTACGATTATATTATTTCTACGAATTTATTGAAACTTGTAAAAGAAAAACAAAGAACAGTAGTCGCTTCTGAGGTTTTTGGTGATCATGTTTATTCCATCAATATAGGAATTATTAACATGGATAATATCAACGAATTATGTGCCATTTAAAATATTGCCTTTAGTGCTGACGACTAATAATGTCACATTTGGGTAGTGTCACTCTTTTTTTTATTAAGATACATTGTTATTCGTCTACATGCAGAACTTATGCAATATCGTTTCTACTTCGAACATGTATGTTTTCATGGCTAACTATTGAAAATGGATCAGATAATACAATTATTTAAAGATGAAATAAGACTTCAATGAATATCAAGTGAAATATTCGTGTAAGCTACTGATATCATTGAAGAATTATTACAGTTTTATTTCATAGTTAATTTCCTAGACGACATTCTACCTACCAGTTGAATCGACAATGGGATAGAGAAATCACTGCCACCTAAATACGAAAACAAACAAAAACAAAGGATAGTTGCCATTAAAGAAAATAAAAAGCACTGCTAAATCTAACCTTGCAGACGGAAACCCCATGGTCGTTCGGTCGATTCGCGTTCAAGACGAATAGTGATAGGTGAATTCATGTCTGTTTATAATTTTAAAAAAATGACTCTTTGTAAGAAAATATCTAAAAATGTCAATATCGAAAGCAGTTAGTGTGTTTTTCTTCTTGTTTTAGCAAACAAGGAAACGGAGATAAACGGCAACGACGTTTGACATAGATATACAACAAGTAAAAGCAAACTAACTTCCCGTTAATTCAGCAAATCGACAAAGAAACCGGCAAGCTACGTAGGCGAAGTGTATATTTTTTTTTCTTCTCTCCTACCATACTCTTCGACATATAACAAGTAATAAAAGAAAAGAAAAGAACAGAAGCAATCAAAGAAATATATCCTTTACCCTGCGTTTTTTTTTTGCACATATGTCCAGAACAAGTATGAGTGAATTGATGCTCGAGTATTATGCGGATAAATATGGACGATATGTTATGATATCGGTTAGCTTTATCCAATAATCAATGCACAACAACAAAACGACTTCTTTTCGACTGATATCGAGTGGCATCTCTGTTAATAGTTCTTTTGTTCGAATTATTTCAATAATAAAAAGGATTTGATGATATAGAAAAGGCATGAAGATATTTTCAATGTTTATCTATCAATCGTCTGAATTATCTTTTATTTCAAAACGAATAAAATCAACTTCAATAGATTTTAACGGTGCATTACTAGCTGTAGATGTTTTACGATTAGGACGTTTTTTTTCTAGTTTTGGTATTTCAAATTGTAAAACAGCTAAAACATCCATATTCATATTCCAATCTTTGGCTTTTTTATAAATATGATCCCTTGTTGTTGTTTTATGCAGACTATAAATTGAATGTCGGGCTAAGCGTCTTGCATGTTGTAAAAAATGCATATCGATTCCCGTTGAACACAATTCATCTTGATCTTTTGTTGAACTTGAAAATGGTTTCGTACCAAATGGCGGATTCATTATAACAGTATCGGCTTGAATACGACTTGTATCGACAGGTAAACGCATGCGTCGTAAATCAGCTTGAATTAAATCAATATTAGATTCGAGTTCAAATTCTTTTATATTTGATTGACATAAGTTCAATGCATCAATATCAAAGTCGAATCCAAATACATGATCCGCATTAAGAAGGCATGAAGCAATCGATAACATTCCTGTACCAATACCTAAATCAATGAACGTATGATTTTCAATATCATCATATTGAGTTTGAGCCGTGTAAATCATTCGAGCAGCTTAAATGACACGAAAAGAAAAGAAATACGTTTAGAAAATGAATTTTTATTTATTTAAAAAGAATGTTTCTTATGCAAATTGTTACCAAGATGTGGCGTCGTCATGTATTGTTCAAGATATTCTTTAGCATCGGAGAAATTTTCAACATTACTTAAGTGAGACTCTAATTCTTTGAGTTTCATTTTTCTATGAAAATATAAACAAAAAGAAAACGATTGGAATGTATTTACTATGCATTCATATATATATATTTCGCAATATTCAATAATACTATATTTTCACATACAGAGATTTAATTATTTATTTATCCAAAAAAAAAAGAAAATCACAAAAATAGATGAAATACATATTAACTCTTGTTCATTTCTTTGTTTTATGAAAGATCCATCGTTGCACCACCATACATTTGTCGAAAATGTGTTTGTACAGTATTTATTAATATTTTAAATTTTTCATGCCAATTTTCTTTGGCTACAGTTTTTAATTGAAATAAACTATAGATTAATAGTTGATGAACCATTTCAGCATTATAAAAATTCAGTAGATCAATTAAATAATTTTGAAATAGATCTAGATCTATTTGATTCGGCTCATCACTTGATTCAATCCATTCACGAAACATTAGTTTAACATCATTCATTGAGGTACAACCGGCGATACTTGGTTGTTGTTTTGTTCTTTCATATTGATTCGATTTTTGTTCAATACGAGTTGAAGGAAAATTTTTGTCTTCTTGAAGAATAGTTTCTGTACGCCATTTCTTAATTGGATTCGATATTTTTCTTGATACAGGTTGTTTTTGAGGAGAATTCATAAGAACATTAAACGCATTGTTAGTCTTTTCTTTAGTTACAGAATTTGCTGGATTCGGTAAGGGTACAAGTCGTTTGCCGCCTACAGGTGGATATTTCGATTCGATTTTTCGCAATTGTTTTGCTATTGTTATTTCACGACGCATTTCCGGTGGTAATTCATTCAGAACAGATTCATCGATATGATCCATAACTTGTGTAAACGATTTTTCAGCTATTTCAGTTCGATCTAAATCGGAATTCGATTCGCAAAGTTGTGGTGGATTTTTAAAATACTCTTCAAGCTCTTGCCGGATTGGCATTGGAAGTTCATTCATTACTTCAGGATCAATTTGTCCCGGTGTATAAGAAGCATGTCGTGTTATTCTAAATAGATAATGCAACATTTTAAGTTGCAGTCTATCTGAAGAGGGAATTCTGTCTAATAGATAAAGGACGGGGGCGCATAAGACCACGAATCGGCCCTTTGCTATTTTCTCTGACAAACCCTATTGAATTTTAGATCAACGAAAAGAGCACGTTGAGGCGAACATTTTGGTAACAAACTTATCAGATTTTCAGTGAATTTTGAAGGTTAAAACGTAG